>MU770911.1:88578-111726 GCA_026770625.1 Nicotiana glauca | reverse complement strand
GGGTATATTCCTGCATTTCATTCAGATGGGTTGAACAATTCATGTGATTGTTTACAGTTGGCAATTGTATGCTCCGTTCTCAGCACACCAGATTCTCTTTCACCGCCTCTCGCTTCTTTCTTTCTAACCCACATAGATCTCTCATCCTCTCTTAACTTAGCCTCCGCTATTTCCCTTCCCCTACCCCTTAAATAGTTCTGCCATCAATGGCTCGAAGAAGGCTCGGGCTCCTACTCCGTCGTCCATGGTGGCATGCAGAAGAATATTGAAGATTTTTAAAATTGGGTCTGACTCTTTGCAGTTTGAAACCTTAATCTCCAGTGTCTGGTCGAGCTCTGAGGAGAAAAGATCGGAAGCTAAATCAATCTTCAATACGATGGACCAAAAAGCTCCAGACTTGCTTGTTGACCTTCTTGGCTCATCGCAAGTTATTGATTCCCGTGATATGTGTGTTGTCCTCTTTGAAGTCTCGAATCTGAAATTGGGTGTATCGTATTTGTGCGTTGAATTCCAAATAATTGGCACAAAATTGCAAACCTATAGACAAGTTGAATGATCCACTACCTTCTACTACAACTCGAGGCTTGGATAAAAATCATAACTATGTAGCAATTTGTATAAAAATTGTATAACGGTGTATAATTATGTATGTTGTTGTACAAAATACCTCTTATACATTATTATACATGTTTATACAAGTTATACAGTATCGTAATTGTGTATAAATATGTATATTTATATATAATATTGAATAATTATATATTTTTTTCAGTTTATAAGGATGTATATACATTATTAGTGTGTAAGAGGCCTCTACGGATGTTTGACACTTCCTTCTCTTCTTTTTTTCGTGTATGTGCTGTATAAAAAAGATTCGTACGCGTGGAGGGATTCTACAAATCATTTACTGAGTTTTTATTTTTCTTTTATCCTGTTGGATTGCTTCAGCAATTGTACATAATAGTGTATAAAAACAATTGGTTGTATAAAGAGGGAACAATAACCGTAGTTGATTGTGTAAAATAAGATGTCTTTCGGGAATTAGCCTATTATATTTGGGCTATAGATTTGCAAAGTGATATCTAAGCTATTATGTTGCAAGTCATGTGTGTGAGTTGTATTTATGTGAAATTATCCCTTCTCTTTATTCTAACTTCTCAAATATTTTCTTCCATCTCTATTTATTATATTGTGAATTTAATTTCAGTAACCCTTATTTCTCGAATCAATAGAGGGGAAAATACTTGTTTGACTGGTGATGTTGTGAGATAATTCCATATATTTTTATATTATTTACCCTACTTGCTTGTTGTTTGGATGCTAATTTGTGCGCCAATTTGCATTTAATAGAGCTTCTTTCAGGTGTAGGAATGTTTGGACATTAATTGGAGAAAAACACAGAGTGGTAGCTCAGAGCTACAAAATGGAGCAATAAAAGAAGAAGTGCAAGGCAACGAAACAACAGTGCCATAGACAGTGCAAGGCATTGTTCGGGGCACTGTCATTGGCAACCCAGACAGTGCCTTGCGCCGAAACAATAGTGCCATATACAGTGCAAGGCATTGTCTAGGGTAGTATCATTGGAGCCCCAGATAGTGCCATAGACAGTGCAAGGCACCGACAATGCCATCCAAACAAATTTTAATTCCTCATTAGTTTTGTACATGTAAAATTTGACCCCTACTCTATAATTACCCCTTAAAGTTAGTTTTATTAGGTTAGACATTATTAAGTTAGACATCATTAGGTTAGACATCATTAGATTAGACATCATTAGGGAGACATTATAGAGAGAAGAGACATCATTAGAGAGGCAAGAGGCTACGGAACACTTTGGAATCACAAATCACTCGAGTTTTCTCTCTGTTTTCCTTTAAATTGTAGTTTAATGCTTCTAGATATTACTATGATTATTTACACAATTATGAGTAGCTAAACTTTCTCATATAGGGTTTTATGGAACCTTTTGAAAGATGATTTTCTATTGCATTTAATATAATTTAGCCTTTGAATTTCTCTACTTGTTTAACTACATGCTTATTTCAGTTGATTGAATGGCCATCGATTGACTATGCATATTTAGTGTATATTGCTTGAGAGAGGGTACATATTTAGGTCGTTGTTGAACAATATCACTCCTAACATATGTAATATATCAATACGGAAGGCTTAAAGGCGGTTAGAGATAACGAAACCTTGATGTGATCGTAATGAGCGATGAATTAGTTCCAGCTAGCGTAGTTCAAGAGAATATGTCTAGTAAATTATGGTAGTTTCTTGAGAGATAATTATGATACCCGAAGTAATCACGATCAGGAGAGAATACTTAGGCAAAATTATAGAAGATGTAGCAGGAAGGATTCCGATAATTGGAAAAATCATAACTCTAGACCTCCTTAATCTTTTCTCCTACCCATAGTAAATTTAGTTGTTAATCTACTATTTTAATTTATTTGTTAATTAGATATAAGAATCTTAATATTTATAACTTAGGAATTATTCAAGCTTGTCTTCTTAGTGATAGTCAAAAGTTGTAGCTAATCCTTAGTTCTTTATAGGATTCGACTCCAGAATTTAAGATTAGATTATATTTGCATTGACCACTTATCATTTTTAAGACTAGAGTTGGGCGTGATCAGTTGGGTACAAATTATCTTAGGATTAATCATAATGAAATAAGATTATTTATAAGCCGATAAGATTTTATTAGTATATTTTGATTCATTGGACTAATAATGAAGTATACATGTATAATATGTTTGGTTTAAACTAGATAAAGTGATATAAAGTTTTGTTTTTAATTTTATCATTAGTTTTCTTAAAGAGCTTGAGAGAAGATGGAGAAGGGCAAATGAGTTATTTTATGTTTAATTCTAGGATTATTCCCGGGATTATAATTCCCTATGTCTCACACAAATGATGTGTGTGGCACAAAATTAAAGAGGAATGCTACCATATATGAAGGAGATATTGCAAGGTTATCCTAGGCGAGAACCTCACGACACAACATAGACTCCTGGTGATGGACATCGGTATCATGATAAAGAGGAAGAAGAGGTCTGCTCGAGGACGACCGAGGATCAGGTAGGGAGCCTTGACTAAGGATAAAGCTCAAAAGTTGGAGGGGAGACTATCGGCAGCCTGGATGAGCAGTGGGGATGCGGGCGCTATGTAGACGATAATGGCGAACTGTGTAAGGGAGGTGATGAGAGAGGTGTTAGGGGTTTTGAAGGGTTTCTCTGGTGAGCACAAAGGCATTTGGTGGCGGAATGGTGTGGTCCAAGGCAAAGTGAAAGCGAAGAAGTCAGCATACTTGAAGTTAGTAGGGAGCTCAGGCGAGGAGTAGAGGTGAGCGAACATGGAGAGGTATAAGGTAGCGAGGAAGGAGGCAAAGTTGGCGGTCATAGAGGCCAAGACTGCAGCGTTTGGCCGGCTGTACGAGGAACTAGGGGGGACAAAGGCGAGGATAAGAAGTTATCTTGTCTGGCTAAAGCGAGAGAGAGGAAGACTCGGGATTTGGATCAAGTGAGATACATCAAAGACGAGGGCGGTAGAGTATTGATGGGGAAGGCTCAGATTAAGAGGAGTTGGCAAACTTACTTTCATAGACTTCTAAATGAACAAGGGGACCGAGATATTATGCTAGGTGACTTGGGGAATTCGGAGAGTCACCGAGACTCTAGGTATTGTCAACACATTAAGGTTGAGAAGGTCGTAGAGGCTATGCGTAAGATGAGTAGGGGCGGAGCAACCAGGCCAGACGAAATTCTAATAGAATTTTGGATGTTTTTGGTTAAAGCAGGCTTGGAGTGGCTGACTGGGCTATCAATTATTATTTTCAGACCGAAGAGGATACCAGATGAGTGGAGGTAGAGTACGGTGGTACATTTGTATAAGAACAAAGGTGATATACAGAGCTGTAACAACTATAGGGGTATCAAGTTACTAAGTCACACCATGAAAGTTTGGGAGAGGGTAGTGAAAGTGAGGCTGATTATGAGGAGGACGGTGTCCATATTCGAAAACCAATTTGGGTTCATGCCGAGTCATTCGACTGCGAAAGCTATCCACTTTATTAGGAGGTTAGTGAAACAATATAGGAATAGGAAGAAACATCTGCATATGATGTTTATTGACCTAGAGAAAGTATATGACAATGTCCCTAAAGAGGTTCTCTGGAGATGCCTAGAGGTAAAAGGTGTGCCAGTAGCTTACATTAGAGCGATCAAAGACATGTATAACGGAGCTAAGACTCAGGTTAGGATAGTGGGAGGCGACTCAGAGCATTTTTCAGCTATTATGGGGTTACATCAAGGATCTGCGCTCAGCCATTTCTTATTTTCCCTAGGGATGGATGCACTGACACGACATATTCAAGGGGAGGTTCCATGGTATATGTTATTTGCTGATGATATAGTTTTGATTGCTGAGATGCGAAGCAATATTTACGATAGGCTAGAAGTTTGGACACAATCCCTTGAGTCTAAGGGTTTCAAGTTGAGCAGGAGAAATATAGAATACATGGACAAGTTCAGCATCGAGTCGAGGGAAGCGGACATAGACATCAGGCTTGGATCATAGGTTATCCCCAAAAGAGGTAGTTTCAAGTACTGGGGTCGGATATCCAAGAGAACAGGGAGATCGATGAGGACGTCACACACTGTATAAGGGTGGGTTGGATGAAATGGAGGTTGGAATCTAGAGTCCTGTGTGACAAGAAAGTGCCATTGATACTCAAACGCAAGTTTTATAAAGTGGTGGTTAGACCGGGCATATTGTATGGGGTAGAGTGTTGGCCGGTTAAGAAGTGTCATGAACCCAATCCATCCCGTTCGTGATGGCGCCTCTCGTGAAGACAAGGCCAGCCGACACAACACACATATTTAACCCTTTAGCCATTAAGAGTCATTTTTAAGACTTTAATTAAACAATATTTCATTATATAAGTCTAAAAGAATATTGCGGAATTTATATACAAGCCTGACCTCGGGGTGTCACCAGTCACGAGCGTCTATTAGGGTATAAATACAACTACAAGGTATAAGATATACAAAACAGGACTGATGAACGAAAGGGAAGAAAGCGGTGTTGCGAACGCTGGAAACCACCTCGCTAAACTTCGATAACTCTGCCACCGATCAACCAAAACCCGCTACCGGGTGTATAAATACCTGCATCTGCACACAAGGTGCAGGGAGTCACGTGAGTACTCCAACTCAGTGAGTAATAAAGGTAAATAACTAGTGAGTAGTAAGAAATCACGTAAAGCAAATCAATATGCTATATAGAAGCAGTGTAAAACCTTTTGAGAAAAGCAGTGAAACTTTGAAATCTTTAGAAACATCTTAGCTCAGTTTAAAAAATTTTTGAAAATGACTTTTCCATCGGTTATGCAAATGAATGCAAAATAGTTAATGCCGATAAGCATAGAAAATTCACCCCTCGAGCACAATTATCGCAGTATAACAGGTAAAATGACAAGTAAATATGAAAGATGAACACATAAAGGTTCACCCCTCGGGCTCACTCTCATAACAATATCAGCCCCTCGGGCTCACTCTCAGAACAATATCAGCCCCTCGGGCTCACTCTTAGAACAATATCAGCCCCTCGGGCTCACTCTTAGAACAATATCAGCCCCTCGGGCTCACTCTCATAATCACAATGGGTACCAGCGCTCACTGTGGGTGTGCAGACTCCGGAGAGGCCCCTTACGGCCCAAGCGCTATGTCAGGCCGCCTTGTGGCGAATAAATGTATCTCAGGCTCTCAGCCTCATATCACTCAGTGTATCCTCACATCTAGCCCTCGGCCACACTCAGTTAGAAAATCATCACAAGCCCCTCGTGCATTAGTAAAACAGTAGTTCTCAACCAAAAACATCATTTAAAATATTATTTAAGTCTCAAAACTGAGAAAAAGTGGCTGAGTTGTAAAATAGTAGAAAATAGCATGACTGAGTTCAAGTAAATAAGTCAATACAGTGAGAAAATAGTGATAAGAATCCTTCAAGGGTTCAAATAGTTGACACTAAGCCCAAATATGACAATCAGTCCAAATCATGATGATAACAAATAAGTTTCAGCCAAATACGCGGTAAAATGATCAATCGGGATGGACCAAGTCACAATCCCCAATAGTAAACGACCCCACGCTCATCATCAAGTGCGCGTCTCACCTCAATATAGAACTACGATGTGCAAATCCGAGGTTTCAAACCCTTAGAACATCATTTACAATCATTACTCACTTCGAACCAGCAAAATCTCGAGCTCGCGAGGCCTTTGCCCCTCATATCGGCCTCCACCCACGTCGAATCTATCCAAAATCAGAACAAATACATCACAATATGCTAAGGTAACAAAACCCAAGCAAAAAACAATCAATAACGGGCACAAATCCAAAAATTACCAAAACCAAGCCCTGGGCCCACTTCTCAAAACTTAGAATTTTTCACATCATTAGATTTCTTATATCCCCACAAGTTCATACATATGAAAAGTCCTCAAATCCGACCCCAAATGGTCTTTCAAATCCCAAACCAAAAGTCCGATTTCTCAAGCCCTAGTTCTTCAATTTTAGGAATAGTTTCCATGAATTTCTATGTGGATTTCACAATATAATCGAGTTTTAAGACAAAAGTTATTACCTTGAGTTGTTACCCCTTGAATCCCTCTTTAGTTTCCTTCAAGAATCTCAAAAAATGAGCAGCTATGGGGGAAAAATGATCCAAAATCGCGGATGAGATAACTTAAAAGCTTTCTGCCGAGGCCTGACTTTCCTTCTTCGCGAATGCGGTCAACCTCTCGCGAATGCGTAGCACAAACTTAAGTTGACCAATTTTAACCTTACACGAACGCAACATGCCAGTCGTGAATGCAAATGCTTCCCCACCCTTGACCTTCGCAAACGCGTCGCTTCCATCGCGAATGCGATGACTTAATTCCACTGAAGCTCTAGCTGTTCAATCCTCCTATGCGAACGCAAGACCACAACTGCGAACGCGATGCACAATCTCTCAGCCCTACGCGAACGCGTAGACTGCCTCTCGAATGCGAAGGTTAAATTTCCACCTTCCTCAGCTGACTCTTCGCGAACGCGATGGTCCTCTCGCGAACGCGAAGAGTAAAATGCTTGCAACTGCTGAAGACCAAAATCTGCAATTTTCTTCAACTTCAAATGATCCGATCAACCCTCCGAAACTCACCTGAGGCCCCGAGACCTCAACCAAAAGCACCAACACAACGTATAACATCATTCAAACTTGTTCCAATCATCAAAATACATCAAACAACATCAAACTACCAAAACTCATTGAATTCAAGCTTAAGTTTTCCAAAAACTATCAAACCCGACCAAACCACATCCGAATGACCTGAAATTTTGCACACACATCCCAAATGACATAACAAAGCTACTGCAACTCTTGCAATTCTATTCCGACCTTTATATCAAAATATCACATATCCACCGGAAAACGTCGAAATCTCACTTTCGCCAATTCAAGTCTAAACCTTCCACGGACTTCCAAAATGCATTCCAATCATGCTCCTAGGTCCCAAATTACCCAACGGATCTAACCAAATCATAAAAATTCTGATCCAAGCTCATATTAAAATAAGTCAAATCTTGGTCAAACCTTTCAAATTTCAAGCTACAACTGAGAACTCTTCTTTCAAATTCATTCCGATTTCCGTAAAAACCAAAACCAACGATCTACCTCAGTCATAATACATCACACGAGGCAAGTCATACCCAAGAACTGGCGATCAAAGTACAAAAACTCAAAACGACCGGTCGGGTCGTTACATTCTCCACCACTTAAACATATATTCGTCCTCGAACGTGCCCAGAGTTGCTCTAAAAACCGACCAATCGCTGGATAACCTTACCATGCATATACCCAGGGGTGATCCCATATCACCCAAACTCATATAGGGCCGATAACACATTGCAATTGAAATTGCACAATCCAATCTAGCCCATAACCCATAGAACTACATTTTCAGTTCTAAAACCATCAATACGATCAAAACCTCACACCTATACTCTAAATAGACCCGAACCAGTTGTAATAACCCATGCCTGCAACCCCGGGAGCAATCCCATGATATACCAAGTAGCTTAAACACTCGTAGCGATAACTTCTATTCACAGTAGCTGCCCACAATAACCGAATACTGGTAGAAAACCTCTTATCGACACAAGTCTCATTCCAACACTTTCATATACTGCCGACGATAAATGAAACACGCAACAAACCATACCATTTCTCAGGTCAACCATTCATGAAGCTATTTCTCCTTTGGCAAATACCACAGCAATTTTCGAGCCGGATCTCGATATTATCCTTCCAACATGTTGAAACCAAATCCGTTTGTATTCATTAATGATCCCAATGATCTCCTCTAATCCAAACACACCACTCTAGTGACATGGCATATCAATGTAGGCCTAAGCCACAACTTGCATAATACGCGCACTAATAAGAAACAGTCCGAACATACTCAAATCATGAAAATGACTCAAATGAAAGAGTTGTACCTCAAGCTCACCAGTACCATCACAACACAAGGTTGAGAACCCATCTATCATTATAGAGAACACACAAATCTAACCCGCAAGGTCATATCTCCATATAGCTTTGTTGTAATGTGCGATCTTATCAAACACTGCTCCATATGGACACCTCCAGTCACTATGCTCGAAAACAACAACCACGTACAATTTGATGTCTTGAACTAAAGCACATCATCATACCCACGGTGAAACAAATAACATATACCACGCAAACCCGATAAGACATAACTGATACGCCATTTATCGAGCAATACCCAATTACTATTCCCATTCATCTTCCACTATGAGACCCCAAATGAACCGCACCATATGTGCCCATAACCAACAAATCATAACGTCTCGCAACACAGAAATATAGCTCGTAGATCTACCTAGATCTCTAATAAGCTCTGTTGATACCTAATTTTTCCCCTGTATTTTATATACTCAAAATATTCTCAAAAATAGTATGTGTATGCATACATAAGTATGCCCAAGAGTTTTGGCATTTTTTTCTAATTTTCTAAGTTTTGCAAAATCGATTTATTGTATATTTTAGCAGTACAAAATCCCATAATTATTCTTAAAATTACCATTTTTGTGTATAATTTATTTCCATCATCATATTTACACCAAAATATAATAAAGTTGATTTTTTTTATATTTTTAGAAATTTACTTTATATTTTTAAACTAAAATTACATAAAATTATAATTATAGCCTATATTACGGTTAGTGGTATTTTACAATTATAAAATTATTCCTAGTATTTTTAGATTAATGTTTATATATTATTAAATAGTTCAATGCTTTTAATTTATTTTAAAATCATTATTTTAACTATTTTTATATAAATTAAAGGGGAGAAATTGGTTATTTAATACATAGCCCTTTCAATTGCAATTATAGCCTCAATTTAACCTCCAATAACACCCCTAATCAAACGACCCATTTTTATTATAACCCAACTCATACCCTTTCCTATCATACCCAAACCCTATCCCCATTTAACCTGTTTAATCCCAGTCGTTGATCTTTTAAATCAACGGCTCCTCTCATCCCTTTCCTTTTTAATTCAAACGACTCCTTTACCCTACCTCATTTCTCTTCAGCCGCCGCCTCTGAAACCCTCCACTCTCTCAAACTCTCTCGAGGCTTCTCAAACCATATCCGCCTCTTGTCGTCTCAGACCGGAGATTCACCGGAATCTATGGTCACCAAAGCTATGGGGATCTTACACCCACCCCTGGTGCTCTTATACACCGGTTCTATGAAGGTTCAAGGCCTTACCTTGAAGATCTCTACCCAGGCTTCCTTCGATTCAGGGTTCCATGGTCGTCTCCGGCTTTACTCTGGCGTGTCATGGTTGTTCGAGACTGAGTCTAACTTCTCCGACTTAGATCAACGAGTTTTCCAGGCCTTTCTCACTTCTAGGTTTCTTCTGAAATCCTAACCTTTCAAGGTCCTTCTGATTTCTCTAGATCTATCCTAGATATGTGCTTATCTTAAGGTATCAAACATTTTCTCAAAAGGTTCTTTCAAAACTTCGCTTTTAAAATTTTCAACTTCTCGGACGAGTTCTTCTACTGTATTTTTTGCATGATTGATCTTTTATTATGTTATGCATGATTTTCTTCTACTGGGAAGTACGTGTTCCTTTATGATTTCTACACTTATTCCGTTAATATTTTTGCCTGATTTACTTGTTTTCATCTCTAGACTCGATTAATGGTAAAAACCCTAGAATTTGGGGTTCATTCGAGTTCTGAGGCTACTTGCTATGTGATTTACTTATGATTTATCTATGAACTTTCTTGATTTCAAAAAACCTAATCTCTTGGACTTATTTGAGTTCCTGGAGTTCTTTCATCTACTGCTTCACTAAGTTTCAAAATCATTGCTTCAATTTTTTTTTCTTCATACGATTCTAACCTCTTGCTAAACTCTATAAGACCTTTTCACTTGGCCTTTTGCATGCTATCTTATATTCCCTCTTCTCTGAGATGGCTACCACATTCCTATAGTCAATTACTTACTTATTTTGCAATTGCATGACACTTTCACTTTGTCCTAAATTCAGCCTCTCATGCCTGTTACTTGTGTATTCTTTATATGTGCCGAACTTCCCTTCTAAATGGCTGTCAATTGTGATTGATTTTCATACTTCCTTTGTATAAATTTGATTGATTCCTTTCCATGTTTGCTGACTTCCCTATTACTCGATTTGAGTAAAAGTTTCCCTTAGCTTTTCTGACTTGGTTCATTCATGGACCAATACTTACAAAAATCTTTGACCTCCTTGATTTACTATATGCTGATGGTTCCTTACCTTATTTGTGTTAACCGTGTATTTTAAACTTCTTCCCTTAATTAAAACCCTCATGTATTTACCCCTAATGGCTTACTTTGCACAAGTTGTTTATTTGATTTCTTTCCTTAAATAGTTCTTACCGTTTGAGTCTGAATTCCTTAATTAAAGGAAGTCTTGATTCTTAAATTGATATTTATTTCCTTAATTGTTTCTTTACCTTATTTTCTGCCTGTTTCTCACACTATAAATACCTGTTTTTTCATTGAACAAGAAAAAGGGGGCGTCGCCAGCATGGCGACTCTGCTGGGGATTCTTTAGGCTTCTACCACTGCATGTTATATGTGGCTTTACAGTTTTCTTTATTGCTTTGTTTAATACCATTATTTGAAACTGACTTGTCTTCTTATTTCTTTTTGTTTAACGCTTTCACTTACTGCTTTCTTTCAATACCGTTGTAATTTCTGAGCAATTGCTGTAATCATTATGAACGTGAAAATACGTGGCAATTTGTTTTATTCTTGTAATTGCATCTTCAACATCATATTCCACTCGTGCCAAACAAATACCATAGCAACGCTTGATGAGTGGTTGCGCTCTTCCAATATTATTACCCCTTAAATTTTGGCAAAGGCATATTTGCAGTAAAACTAGTCGATTAGCGCTGTAGTCAACAGTTTCGTGCCTTTGCCTCTTGAGTTGTCTGCTCAAGGGTACAGGTCTAGCACCCCATAGAAACCTTATTCTGTTTAATTTTTCATGCATCACTGTCAAACCTAGCCGAGTCAGTTGTGTTGTCCACATAATGACTCTTTAAGATAGCCTTATCCAAAGTCCACTGGGTTTCCCTGGAACCCAAACGGACAACACCATACTCTGTGCATTTATTTGGAGGACGAAATGTTGTTTATGCCAATTCGGGGGTGAGGGACTAAAGCTTTGTTTTGTAGGAAATGAGGCACGAAATCCCCAGATTCGGCATGGTAACCAATATTCACCCAAGGCTGCTAAGATGGTGGGAGGACCTTCATTCCAATGACCGGACTCTTGTCTACAAGTATTTGGGAAACTTACCCTCTCTTTTGGAAATTCGGTCGGACAACAAAATCATAGAGGCTACGACCTTATTCTGGGACAGTGATAGATTGGTATTTTGATTTGGGGACCTTGAAATGACACCATTGCTCGAGGAAATAGGTGGGCTAGCCGGTATTCCTTGGGAGGCTCCAGGTTTGCTCACGCTAGAAAATCGCAAGGGTAAACATTTCTTCAAAATGATGGGATTGAAGAAAAATTAAGACTTGACTTGTTTGAAGGATTCATATGTTCCTTTCGACTACCTGTACGAGAGGTATGTTCATAGAAAGTCCTACCGTACCTATCCAGATGAATTCACCCTCACATCATTAGGGCATATCCACAGGAGAGGTTTCGTCTTCATGTTCTGCATCCTGGAAATGATAGTTTTTCCCATGAAGAAGGCTAGGATCCATACTAGACAAGTCATGGTCGCCAAGACACTAATGGAGGGTATTGAAGGGCAACATTTCAGCATTGTGCCCATGATTGTTGCGGAAATCTACCGAGCTTTAGAAAATTGTCAACGAGGGGCCAATCATTTTGAGGGTTGCAACTTATTACTCCAACTCTGGCTTATAAAATATCTCCAAAAGGGTCGATACCGTCAAGAGCTTCTGCGAAGGCCGTGGAATGATCATATAGCCTTTCACCATTTGCGCAAAAGAATCAGGGAGTGCAAGAGTGAGCATCAGGAGATTCAAGAGGCCAATCAAAAGTTGATCGAGGAATGGAAGGATATGGCTGTCAGAGCCAACACGCGCCTAGGGCATTTGGAGCAAGGGTTAGTAGAGCTGGAAGGGAAATTCATCCGGAGGATCGAGAATTTCCAAAACACCGAGGGTAACGAAGGATGACATTTGGCTAGGGATTATCTGCTACTAGGATTGCGTGAGCTGGTGATGCTGTTCGATGGAGCCAAAGATGCCGAGTCTGGGGAAGGTCTTTCTCGGACCAAATACTTGGGAGTTTCTTTTCTTTTCCGCTTTGAAATGTAATAAGGCCAACGGCCATTAGTGACATTTTACTTTATGAAATTTTAGTGTCGTTTTGGGATTCGTCTTACTTTTATCAATAAAATGAGGCATTTAGCATTATAAGTTCTCCAAATCAACTTGTCGCTAGGCCTACATCGGGCACAACGAGGCACCCAATCTAGGACACGATTTATATTCTTGTACTATGTTTTTAAATATTGCAATATTTTTTTACAGAATCCGTACTAACTTGCTACCTTTTTGTTTTTAAATATTGCAATATTTTTTTACAGAATCCGTACTAACTTGCTACCTTTTTGTTTTTACTTTTATTTTTTATTTCCCTTCCCTAAAAGGTTTGTTCGTGCATTCTGGCATCGTCATCCAACTCCACAAGATCTAAGGGCCATCCACCACCTCCTCCTCCAAGTCCTATCAAAAGAAAGAACAAAGCAAAAATGGAGAATGTGAACAACATCAGAAAGGACGACTCAGCTGGAAGGGTGGAGGTTCCTCAAGGTGTTCAGGTATCCAAAGAAAGTGCCACTCAGCTCGAACAAAAGTTACTGAAATTTCAAGAAGAACTAGACCAAGTTCGAAACTTGGAAAGTCTGTCATTCTCCCTCACGACTCCAGACATCAACTTTCCCAATGCTCAATACCCCACACCTCCACAGAACATCCCGAAGCTGCAGCAGCCACCCGCTACTCATCGAAATTGCAACACATGTCACAACAACGCTCTATTCCTCATCCATGAACCATCAAATGATCATCCCCACCACACTCCCATATATGTGGAAAGCATGCCACAATACACTCAACCCATTACAAACACACCAGAATCTGATGACAAAGATTCTCTCATCAAGAACCTCGTTGCCGAGCTCAAGAAATTGACTAGCCGAGTCCAGGGTGTTGAAGGAAGCAAAGGCATTTAAGGGTTGAATTATGAGGATCTTTGCATTCAGCCAGACATTGAACTCCCGGAGGGGTACAAACCTCCCAAGTTCGAAATGTTTGACGGTTCGGGAGATCCTAGAGTCCATTTGAGGACATATTGTGATAAGTTGGTCGGCGTAGGAAGAGATGAGAAGATTCACATGAAACTCTTCATGAGAAGTTAGAAAGGCGATGCGCTATCTTGGTACATTAGCCAATATCCCAAGAAGTGGACGAGCTGGGTTGGAATGGCGTCCGATTTCATGGATAGATTGAGGTTCAATACAGAAAATGCACCAGATATCTTCTACATCCAGAATCTGAAAAAGAAAACCACTGAGACATTTTGTAAGTATGATACTCGATGGAGATCCGAGGCTGCTAAAGTCAGGCCAACCTTAGAGGAAGAACAGATGAACTAATTTTTCATCCGAGCTCATGATCCACAGTATTATGAGAGGTTAATGTTGATAGAGGGCTAGAAATTCTCCGATATCATCAAGCTATGAGAAAGGATTGAGGAAGGCATTAAGAGCAGTATGGTCACTAATTTCGAGGCACTACAGGCCACCAATAAAGTCATACAATGTGGTGGCACATCCAAGAAAGAGGACGTGAGTACCGTGGTGGTCACACAAAGAACCAAGTCTCCAGTAAAATATCAAGCCTACCTGGTACCCCCTCTCACATACCAGCCTATTCCTAATTACCAAGCACCTCTGCCCTCTTACCAAATTCCATCACCCGCTTACTAACCATCTCCATCCCCAGCATACCAACTACTTTACCAAATTATTCCTAACCTGCACCCGTCTACCAAGCCTATAATACTCACTACCAATCACCTCCCACCCGCCAAAACTTCCCCAGGCCACGCCCTAACTTCGACCATAGACCTCCCAAGCAATACACCACCATTGCCGAACCAATCGACCAATTATATGAAAGACTCAAAGCAGCCGGTTATGTCACCCCAATCCCTGCCATAACTCCAAAAAATCCTTCCCAGTGGGTCAATCCAAGTAAAACTTGTGAGTACCATTCCGGCATGAAAGGGCATACCATTGATGAGTGTCGATCTCTGAAAGACAAAATCCAAGTTCTAATTGACAACAAAATCATTGTGGCCAAAAAAGTTGCTCCTAATGTTCGAAACAATCCTTTGCCTGATCATAAGGGTGGTGGTGTGCACATGATCGAGATAGAAGATGATTGGGACCCCAAGGGGTCAATTGGATTAATTGTCAAAGGTGACGAGCCCATGAAACCAACCGTCACATTGAAACCAATTGTAGTACAGATCCAGCCCTCTGGGGATGCTCAAGTAAACATGTTTATGTCTCTCGTGTTTGAAACACCGTCATCCGAGAGGATCCCAGAGACAATTGAGGTGGAGTTTGGGTCTCCAAAGGTACCATTTGAAGTTGTTGTGTTTCCATCCAATGCCGACGCCCCCTTTTTCCCTCCACTAAAGAGCGAGAAATCGGGTTTACGATATTTAGGAAAGACAACTTTATTCCCATTTGGGAATTGTGTTTTGGATTCGGAGAGTCGCCACCTAATGATTATAGTGCATTAGGACACTTTAAGAAAGAATTTGAGATGAAGAACTAGCATTCGGGTAAGGGCTAGAAATTATCTCGACGGGAAGGTGTTAGGCACCCCTCAAGATCCACTAGTCTGGTTCCCAGCCATGCTACAATTGTAACTTTAAAGCAAGCACACATACAAGGTAATTTCACATAAAAGTTGCAAATGCATAAAGGTAATTAGACATGCTGAAATTTGAATAGATGACTCCTTAACTATTGGCAAGAATGTCTAAATGCAGAAAAATACGATCAAGTAATGAGCACCAATTGTCAAATAAGGAAGTGAAAGAGCGGGAATTTTTTTAGAAAAGGGTAGTGTGAAAAATCAGAAGGGGAAAATAATTAAACAAGAATGCGGAATCTAAAAATTGACAATCTGAAAAAATAATTATGTAAGGGAAAAGGGGTCCTAGTCTTGTAAAATACATGGATCATCCACACAACACCGGTACCCAATTGTACGCATAGTGTTATCGTGTGATCATCATCTTCATGTCTACCCTTTCCCACCTTGTTAAGGCATTAAAGTGCGGAATATTATCGTTACTTATTGCATGCTATTACCCGTCTCAATCCTATCAGTCCCGGAGGCAAATGGACTACTAATCCTAAAGGGAGAGGGGTTTAGGGCTTTTAGGAGTTTTCAAAGGATAAAATACTAAGGCGTCGATCAAAACACATAATACAAATAAAGGGGGAACAAATAAGCAAATAGGGCTCAAATAAGCCTCCATAAATCAGATAAAAGTCATAGAGCTTATCATGTCTTGCACGTACTGATTTGGTCTTAATTAAATAAAGCGACGAGCGGACTAGTTCAACGCATATTTTAGACGGAAATTCTACATTAGGCTCGCTCGAATGCAGTTGACTAAAATCGATCTGATTGATTAATTAATCCTTTTGTCTAAGTGTTGGATAGAACTAGGCATGATATCTACTAATTTTAGAAAAAGATGCAAACTGATTATAGAAAAAGGTTACCAGTTTTAACAGAATAATACGAGCTCAGCAGTTGATATTGCTTTTAACGAATGAGACAATTCAGATTCAAGATTTCTTATAGGCATGCTTTCTATATGTTTACTAGTTTTGACACCTTTTCTGACGTTAACAGAAGTCCTATGAACATGGTATCTATATGCAGCTTTTATTATTAAACCTACGAACTGTTTGCCTGATGACGTTTATATATGTAGAAATGCAGGAGTCTATAGGCAGTATTTCTATATGTGAATTTGCAGAACGATTAGAAGTTAATCCTATAGGCAGGATATCTATGTATGCAGTTGCAGAAATTAGAAGTGAACCCCTATAGGCATGATATCTATATGCTTTATTGCAAAAATCAAGTGTCGAATCCTATAGACATGTTTTCTACGCGTAGAGTTGAACAAATCATAAATAAATCCCTATAAGCATGATTTCTACCCTTAGTGCATAAAAGTAAACCCCCTCCCATTTTTACTAAATTCCCGAGTTTATACAAATTATTACAACCTAAAAGAAATAAAACTAGAATTACAAAGTACATCAGGAATCCTCAGCTACATCCGAGCAGCCTAATTCAGATTTAATGTCTAATAATATGATATTGAGCCACTTCCGAGATCCAGATTTCCAAGTCTTCTCTCATCTAGGGTGTTTCAGAGATCTAAGGGATTTTAGAAACCCAGGCAGTGCATACACCCAAGATGCTAATCAGAAAATTGAGTTGTGCAGTGTGGAAGGGCCAGCCCTTATGTGTCCAAGTTCAGAGGGAACTCAAGGTTCCCAAGGCAAGTCTCACACAAGAGGGGCAGAACCTAAGTTCTAAGAGCATAGTGGAAGTGTCGAACATACTTTGAAAGAGATTTATCAAAATTGGATTGGAAATAGTAAGTGCTAAGGGTGATTTTAAAAACAATTGTAGTAGTGAAACTCAAACTACATAGAATCAGTAGTCATTCAAAAGGGGAAAGGGATTATGGGATTTATTGTATAACCCAGCAGGCTTGGTTTGGTCATGCACAGCAATAGCTGATGCTGTCATGGACACAAATCATCCAAAGGAGCACAAACACATATAAGGGGATATGAGGGTTTGGGATTCATAAGGTAGCAAGTAAATAACAAATGACTGACATAATTCACACATAGATAAACATTAATTTACAAGGGAAAGAGAACATAGTACAGCACGCTAGTGACACATCTAGACTGCAGAAACATGAGCAGAATTAGACAGGACCGACAAACTGGAGCAATTAAAGAAAACATGTTGTTGTTGAGGCTTGTAAATTAACTAGGACATACCAGTAGAGAATAAAAGTGCAGAAAAGGTAGAGAAAATAAGAGTCCACAGTCTAGCCTTGGCTTTCAGCCGGCTAGACAAAGCAACAGCACAAGTAGTAGGAAAGAAAGAGAGAGTTTTAAGCGTAAGTGTGTATTTTGAACTCAAGTTGCTCGTGTGTTTAAAGAAAAGACGGTAGGGTATTTATAGTTTTTGAAAACGAATGAAGAGTAAGGTAATAAGTAAAGTTTTAACATAAACATAGAAACAATCACAAGTCAGAATCAATTCACAGAAGACTTCCCTTTAATCATGGGATTATTGCTCAACGGACACTAACAGGATTAATATAAGGAAAGAAAATCAATTTGTAAGCGAAATGATTGTTGCCATAAAAGGAGCAGTAAAATCATATAGTAAGGGATTAAGTCTAAGTACAAGAATGTACTTATTTTTGGAAAGGATCTGGTAAGGCCAAACAAAGAGAGAGAATCAATTACCCCTTAACTGGCGAGTAAAAATCAGAACTTCACAAAGGAAAAGTTTTGAAAATCAATCACGAGTTTGAGAATCAATCACAGAAGGGACTCGGTATATAAATGAAGTGCACAAGTAATAGACATGTGAGGCCAAGCTATGGAAAGAAGAAACATCATACAGTAATAGCACAGAGTTTGTAGACAGCAAGCATTCATAGCATGATAGTCACGTAGGTCAAGTTTCATTGGCTTAGTAATAGAGAGAAAGATTAGAAGCATGCAAAGAGTCAAGTGAAAACTTTTTTCTGAAAAAGTAATCGAGTTTAACAGATATCAAGAACTCAGAACAAAAGTAATCATATAAAGGAAATGAGATGCTGAAGTGAAGGAGCAATTTCAAACAGGCGAGTTGCACAAACAAACTCAGAAACTTGAATAGACCCCAAAGGACTAGGGTTTTTCGAAATCAGTAGAGTTAGAGGTGATAAACAAATGAAACAAATAAACAGCCTCAGAGTCCCAAATAAACCCCAAAAAATTAGGGTTTTCAATACTAAACATGTGCAAACAAAGTAAATCAAACAGATAGACTCAGGAACTCAACAAAATCTCCAAAAATCAGGTTTTTAACACCAATCAAACTTAGAGATGATAAAAAAATGAATCGAACGAAATATTTAACAAACAGACTCAGAAACCCTAGTTTGAAATCAAAAGATTTTAAAAAGGAAAATTGGGGAAAACGTTTAAAACATCACATACAACACAGATCGAGCACAGATCCAAACAAATAAATGAAAAAGAACCTCTAATAGGCTAGGGTTTCTGAGAACCCTAGAAACGAGAAAGGCTTGGAAGAAAGAAAATCAAATCCGGAGTTGAGAAGGTCAGAACCAGGCTTAGGAAGCTAAGACACACCGGAGATGGCCGGAGACCTCGAATTGACAAAGGTCTGAGCGAAGGCCCTCGAAGTTTGGCCTCGAACCTTCAGGTATCAAGCATGTGAAAGCAGTAGAAGGTGAGTATAGGTCGTCCATGGCTTGAGCGGCCATGAACTCCGGTGGATTTGGGGTTGAAAATGGCAGAGAGCGACCAGGGTTTCGAGAGAGTTCGAGAGCGTTTGAGAGAAGAGGGAATTAGAGGCAGCGTTTCTGAGAGAATGGGGTAAGGTTTAGGGGTCGTTTAGAATTAAAAAGGAAAGAAGAGATCTGGGCCGTTGATCAAAAATGATCAATGGCTCAGATTTTTAAAGGAAAACGGGCGGGTTTGGGCGATTGGATCAGGGTTCGGGTCCAAATGGAATTGGGTTGCTTAATTGGGTTTTAATTGGGAAGCCAATTTGGGCTGCATTTGAAATGAAATTGAGGCTAGATTTTAAATAGTCAATTTTCCCTTTTTATTTTATAAAAAGGGAATAATGGTTTTTAAAAAAATAAATTAAAAATACTGAGTAAACAAATATTATATAAATATTAACTTAAAAATACTGGAACTAATTTTTTATTATAAAGTGCTATTAATCCCAAAATAGGCTATAATTACAATTATATACAATTTAGCTTTAAAAATACCAAATAAATTCGTAAAAATATGCAAAAAATTACCTTAATTATATTTTGGTGTAAATGTGAGATAAAATGAGTTATTCACCAAAAATAATAATTTTGGGAATAATTATTGAATTTTATTGTATTAAAATAGGCAATAAATTGGTTTAAAAATTATTAAAAATGCCAAAACTTTTGGGTGTGCTTATATATGCACAAATATACTATTTTGGAAGTAGTTTGGGTATAAAAAATACTTAGGGAAAAATTGGGTATCAACACCCAAAACGAGAGAGCCCATTCCTGTAGCGATGTCAGCAGTAACGCCATTCCAGACACAGGCCATTCCTTGGGATTACACCGCCGAGGCAAAAAGGAAGGGAAAAACTAAGTCTGGAAAAGCAATCGCAACACAGGGTATGACCAGGACTAGCAGAATTTATACTTCGGAGCACTTAGTTGAATCAAGTAAGCAGGCCTCTAGACGGCCTATTGAAACTAGACCTAATGATCTCTAGCGGAAGATACAGGCCAAAGAATACTTAGTTGTTGATCAATTAAATAAAACACTAGCGCATATATCCATTCTAGCTCTACTGCAGAGCTTCGAGGTACAAAACAATGCCCTGATTAAGATACTGAGCAAGGCATACGTACCCAGCAATATAACTGGAGGAGAGATGGCAAATATGGTTGAGCAGATATTGGAGAGTCATAAGATCACTTTACACGAGGATGAATTACCCCCTAAAGGTTTAGGACACAACAAAGCGTTGCACATCACCGTGCAATGTGAAGACTATTTCATCACCAGAACTTTGATTGATGGAGGGTCCAGCCTCAACATTTGTCCATTGGTGACCTCAGAACATTGGGAAAGAGTCTACATGAAATCAAGGATGGGGCTATCAATGTCAAAGCTTTTGATGGTTCCCAAAGGTCTACTATTGGGGAGATCAGTTTATGTCTGCATATGGGGCCAACTTGGTTCGATGTCGATTTTCAAGTAATAAACATCCCAGCATCCTACAACTTACTACTAGGACGACCTTGGATCCACGTCGCTGGAGCCGTAGCCTCAACCCTGCACCAGGCAGTGGAGTTCGAGTGGAATCACTAAGAGGTGATTATTCATGGTGACGGGAGTAACCCCATATACAGTTGCCAAACCATCCCAGCCGTGGACAAAGGAAGCTAGGAGGAGAAACTTACCACCACATTGAGCGAGTCAAAGCCGTGGACAAAGATAAGTGGTGGGATAACAAGATAGAAAGTATCCCGAATTGGAGCGGGTATGAACCTGGCAAAGGGCTTGGCAAGAACCTTCAGGGAATCACCAAGCCTATCAAACAGAAGAAGCATGGCACCACTTTCGGGTTAGGATATGGATATACTTGGCAGGAATTCAGGAACTGGTCACCACCATGGCGCGACCCTTATTATCCGCTGAAGTACCTAATACCCCGCCTGGAACAGACTTTCCAGTCGGCCAACATCATACATGGATTAGAGGAATATGAAGCATTAGCAGCAATAAAGAACCTATTCTTGGAAGATGACAATATGGACTGTCACGTCATTCTCGAGGAGGAAGGGAAGGATGGCCCTTCCATACAGGCAGTGAACCGAAGAGAGCGCCTCAACAATTGGTCCTTCAGAACCACCAGGGCCTGGAGAGCTTCGAGGTAGTAAGGCTGAACAAAGCATTATGCATTATCTTTTACTTTTTCATTAGTTGATTTCTCTTCAGTATTATCTTTAAATTTTAAGAGCTCTAATGTTCAAAATAATTTTTTGGCATTTATCGAAGCATTTCAATTTTATATAAATCTCACTCTTATTATTTCTTTTTCTGCCATTTACTTTACTTTACACAGCATTATTATTACTTATCTTGATGAACCGATAAATGTGACATGCGATAAGATAACGCAACAAACGGACAGAGACTCAGAAGAGGATGAGATACCGGAAGAGGTCGTTAAAGAGATTGAGGATTTTGAGAACAAACCTAAGTCTAACTTGAATGAAACTGAGGTTATCAACTTGGGGGATACGGAGAATGTCAAAGAAATGCACATCAGTGTTCACTTGTCACCATCAGAAAAGGAAGAGTAAACGCAGTTCTTAAAAGAATATGAGGACATATTTGCCTGGTCATACGATGATATGACCGGTCTTAGTACATCTATTGTAGCTCACAAACTGCCAACGGATCCGACGTGTCCACCAGTAAAGCAGAAACTCAGAAAATTCAAGCCAGACATGAGTTTGAAAATCAAAGAAGAATTTACCAAACAAGTCAAAGCCAAGGTCCTCAAGGTAGTGAAGTATCCAACATGGTTAGCCAACATTGTGCCAGTACCGAAAAAGGACGGCAAGGTTGGAGTCTGTTTCGACTATCGAGACCTCAACCGGGCCAGTCCGAAAGATGACTTCCCCTTGCCGAACATACACATCCTGATTGACAATTGCGCCAAGCACGAGTTGTAGTCATTTGTCGATTGTTTTGCTGGGTATCATCAGATATGGATAGACGAAGAAGATGCGGAAAAAATGGCTTTGATTACACCATGGGGAATGTATTGTTACAAGATGATGCCGTTTGGATTAAAGAATGCTGGGGCCACCTACATGAGGTCTATGACTACTATTTTCCATGACATGATACACAAAGAGATCGAGGTGTATGTAGATGACGTCATCATCAAATCTAGGAAATTTGTTGCGACCAAAACACTCATGCAAGTGTACGTGATCGACAAGTAATATAGTAGTAAGTAAAGTATCGTTCCCACGAGGAATTGTGATCAACTTCTAGACTGATGCAGACTAAAATAATTATCAATTCAAGCTAAATTGTCACAAAATATATATAGAACCATTTTACAAGTTACTTAATAATTAAACAATAATTCAACACAAAATTACTACAACAATTACACAATATTTTGATAACAATTTGGTTAAGGATATTCCAGGATCATGGACTTGCTAGAGATCATGGTACTATCTTAGCTTAAGATTGATTTATTGAATTATTCGGGTTATTGATTATAGGGTTAATAATACTCATAAGAATCTGTCGAGTTCTTATGCACCTATTCAAGTTAATTTAATACCTATATGTCTATGGTATCAATATTAACAAGAATGCATTTACAACTCCTATTTTTCAACCAAACAAGGCAATTAAGTATATGTCTATCTTAATCGCAAATCCTTCACCCGCTGCCCAGGATTCGGATCTTGTTCTATTTGATTCTATATGCAATCAAGAATTTCCTTTTTCAAGTTTATCTCAAGATTCGTAAATAGTGTTTCAATGTTAGCTACGCAGTAAAATAATTAATAGCAGAATCAAATAAACAACCCTTAACAATAAATTCAAGATCT
>MU770911.1:41753-76359 GCA_026770625.1 Nicotiana glauca | reverse complement strand
AAACTCTTTAAATTGTTGCTCCAAGGTAGTATTCTTCAATTCCTTCCTTAGCTCCAAGAGACTTCAATGGCTTCCTTTCTCTCAAAATCTTCTCTCTACAATCAATAGTAATTTTCCACTCTCTATCAATAATGTCCATAAAATCTGATCTTCCTCCATAATAGAAGGTTGCATTAATTAATTTTGAGTGGAAATCTGTGAGTTTCCAATTTTACCCTTCCATAATGTTTTTTCCCCGGATAGAAACGCGTGAAGTAACGCGCAAAGAAATAACTTCGCGCGTTTCTTCGCGCGTCTGATACTATTTCGGCATTTTATTCGCGCGAAGAAGGAACTTCGCGCGTCTGGGAGTATTTTTCAACCATTTCTTGTTTCTTGATTGTACGAACTCAACTCCGAAGAATTGTTTTTGCTCCTGAATCATTCCATAATATTTCCAAGCATTGATATAGGCTCCTTTTTTTGCAAAATATAAGAATCACAAATTAAATGCCTATTTTTCATCAATTTCATACATTATGTTATTGTAATATAATTAAATGGAAGCACAAATAATGGTTAAATCACTCAAATTTTGCCTATTATCAAAAGTCACTGACCATATGGGAGATTTAAGAAAGTTATTCAACAGATTAAGAAGGTATAACCTGAAACTGAATCTCGCCAATTGCGCTTTTGAGGTTCCAGCCGAAAAATTGCTTGGGGTCATCGTAAGTCGACGGGGAATAGAACGCGATCCATTGAAGGTCAAGGCCATTCAAGAACTACCCCCTCCAAAGAACAAGAAGGAAGTTATGAGTTTCTTGGGGAGACTCAACTACATCAGCCGGTTCATAGCCTAGTCCACTGTGATTTGTGAACCAATCATTAAGATGTTGAAGAAGGATGTTGCCACTAAATGAACTGATGATTGTCAAAAGTCCTTCGACAGAATCAAGGAATACATGTCAACGCCGCCAGTCCTGATCCCGCCCGAACCAGGTAGACCGCTATTGCTCTACCTTGCAGTACTGGATGGAGCATTCGGCTGTGTTTTAGGAAAACTTGATAAAACGGGGAGAAAGGAGCAATCCATCTACTATCTCAGCAAGAAGTTCACCCCGTACGAGGACCGGTATTCCCTACTAGAACGCACTTGTTGTGCCCTAACTTGGGTAGCTCAGAAGTTGAGGCTTTATTTCTGTGCCTATACCACTTATCTCATATCAAGGATGGATCCGCTGAAGTACATCTTCCAGAAGCCCATGCCTATGGGCAAGCTGGCCAAATGGAAAATTCTGTTGAGTGAGTTTGATATTGTCTATGTGACCCATAAAGCGATCAAAGGACAAGCACTAGCCAATCATCTTGCTGAAAACCCCGTGGGCGGAGAATACGAGCCTCTAAAGACATATTTTCCCGATGAGGAGGTTTCTTTCATAGGAGAAGACATTGCAGAATCCTATGATGGTTGGAGAATGTTTTTAGACGGAGCAGAAAACTTTAAAGGAGTTGGCATAGGAGCAGTTCTAGTATCAGAAACAGGTCAGCATTATCCGGTGTCCACCAAGATCAGGTTCCCGTGAACCAACAGCATGGCCGAGTACGAAGCCTGCATCTTAGGGCTCAAGCTGGCCATTGATATGAACGTTCAGGAGTTATTAATGATTGGGGATTCAGACTTGCTCATACATCAGGTTCGATAAGAGTGGGCAACCAAGAATTCCAAGGTACTCCCATACTTGCATCATGTAAGAGAGTTGAGGAAGAGGTTTACGAAGACAGAATTCCGGCATGTCCCAAGAGTTCAGAATGAGTTCGCTGATGCATTAGCCACTCTGTCATCCATGATTCAACATCCAGATATGAACTTCATTGATCCTATCCCGATAAAAATCCAGGATCAACCTGCTTACTGTGCTCATGTCGAGGAAGAAGCAAATGGAAAACCATGGTTCCATGACATTAAGAAGTACCTATCAACAGGAGAGTATCCAGAACTTGCAAACACTACCCAAAAGCACACACTGTGGAGGTTATCCAATCACTTCTTTCACAGCGGAGGAATCCTGTATAGGAGGACTCCCGATTTAGGATTACTAAGGTGTGTCGAGGCAAAGAAAGCATCCAGGTTGTTGGAGGAGGTTCATGCAGGGATCTGTGGCCCGCACATGAATGGTTTCGTCTTAGCCAAGAAAATACTCTGAGATGGTTATTTCTGGATGGCTATGGAGACAGAGTGCATCCAGTATGTTGGGAAATGCCATCATTGCCAGTTCCATGCAGATATGATAAAGGTTCCTCCTAACGAGCTCAATGCAACAAGCTCACCATGGTCATTTTCCGCTTGGGGGATGGATATCATTGGACCCATCGAGCCTGCCGCATAAAACGGGCACAGGTTCATTCTAGTGGCAATTGATTATTTCACCAAATAGGTTAAAGCAGCATCAAATAAGGCGGTAACCAAGAAGGTTTTGATAGACTTTGTTCGCGGCCGTATCATTTTTCGGTTCGGCATCCCAGAGTCAATCGTCACTGACAATGGTTCCAATCTCAACAGTGATCTGATGAAAGCAATGTGAGAGACATTTAAGATTAGGCACAAGAATTCTACAGCCTACAGACCTTAGATGAATGGAGTCGTAGAAGCGGCTAATAAGAACATTAAGAAGATACTGAGGCAAATGATAGAAAAGCATAAGCAGTTGCATGAGAAGTTTTCATTTGCTTTAATGGGGTATCGCACCACGGTCCACACATTAACCGGGGCAGCTCCCTATATGCTGGTTTTGGTACAGAGGCGGTCATTCTTGCCGTAGAAATTCCTTCCTTAAGGATCATACAGGAAAGCAGAACTTGATGATGCAGAATGGGTAAAGAGTTTCTACGAGCAGTTAGCTCTTATAGATGGAAAAAGAATGAATGCAGTTTGCCACGGTCAGCTTTATCAAAACAGAATGTCCAGAGTCTCCAACAAAAGAGTCACGCTAAGACAGTTTACACCGGGGTAGCTGGTGTTAAAGAAGGTGTTCCCGCATTAGAATGAGGCTAAAGGGAAGTTCTCTCCCAATTGGCAGGGTCCGTACATGGTTCACCGGGTTCTAATAGGAGGAGACCTGATACTTGCAGAAATGGACGGAGAAGTTTGGCCGAGGCCGATCAATTCAGATGTAGTGAAGCGATACTATGTGTAACCATTTATGATTTCCTTTATGATGTAATTTGAACTACGCCTGACCTCATTCCCATTTAAGAGGGGATACGTAGGCAACCTTATGGGTTCGGTCACAATTCAATAAAATTTTCATTTCCCCCCGAAATTGGAAACTGAGGCAGAATTTTGAGGAGGACCCTCAAAATTCCGAAGTTGATCTTCACCAATCATCACGCGCAGCTGTCAGAAGCACCAGCCCGGTAAACTGGGGAAGAAACACCAGCCCGGTAAACTGGGGAAGAATTTTGAGGACCCTCAAAATTTCGGAGCAAAAGAGATTGCAATATCTTGAACCGTGTCGCAGTCATCGGTTAATTAAAACCATTTTACCTTTATGTATTTAAATCATATTTTTATTATTTTACTAAATCATGCGTGGCCACTGTCAAAATAGCTTTGTTTAGCAACGCTACCCCAAATGAAAGGGAGAGCCGAGTAGGACAAGCGAAGTCCACGAGAAGACGAACTAACCTTCCCCCTTGACAAAACTAACAATCTTTCTTTGAATGCAGGCATCCCAAAAACATAGAATCATCGGATACGATTACAAACTCACAGTTTTCAAGAATACAATTCTCAAGATCATTACCCATTTTCAAGCGTTATTCGCATGCAACATCCCCAGCAACCACAAGGACAATCAACTATCAGCTATCATCTATCAGCTAAGAGATTTCGTTACTCTTCACCTTTATTTGTTGCATTGCATAAGGCTACCTTTCTGCCTTCCGAGACTAAGCATTGTCTCCATCTGCATTTTTCGCATTGCATAAGGCTACCTTTATACCTTTCGAGACTAAGCATTGTCTCCATCTGCATTGTGTAAGGCTACCTTTCTGCCTTCCGAGACTAAGCTCTATCTCCATCCTGCATTTCTCCGCATTGCATAAGGCTACTTTTTTGCCTTCCAAGACTAAGCTCTGTCTCCATCATACATTTCTCTGCATTGCATAAGGCTACCATTCCGCCTTCCGAGGTTAAGCTCTACCTCCATCCTGCATTTCTCTGCATTGCATAAGGCTACTATTCTGCCTTCCGAGGTTAAGCTCTACCTCCATCCTGCATTTATGTACATTGCATAGGGCTACTGCCTTCCGAGGTTAAGCTCTACCTCCATCTGCATGGCTGAAAAATTGCCAACTTTAGTTAAATCTCTATATCGGCTGAAATACCTCCAACTCTATTTATATCGCCAACTCTATTTATGTCGCCTACATCGGCTGAATAGTGCCAATTTTACTTAAATCTTTTCATCGGCTAAAACATCGTCAACTTTATTTAAATTCCTGTCGGCTGAAATAGCGCCAATTTTACTTAAATCTTTGTATCGGCTGAAATAACGCCAACTTTATTTAAATTTCTGTCGGCCGAAATATCGCCATTTACATTTTCTACATCGGCTGAAACATCGCCAGCTTTATTTAAATTTCTGTCGGCTGAAATATTGCCATTTTAGATTTCTCCTTCACATCGGTTGAAATACCGCCAAATCTTGCATTTCATGGGCTGAAATAATGCCAAACCGTCCAAGGGCATCATTATTCGGAGGCACCATCTTCATAGCCCGAGAACGCCATGCCATGGCCCAAGGCCCCCGCTTTATATTCTGCACATTATTATTCAAAGGCATCATAGTTCGGAGGCACCATTGTCATAGCCCGAGAACATCATTTCATAGCCTGCGAATCCTTTATTATGTGCTTCATGGCCCAGGACGTCATTGTCTGACGACGTCATCTTAACCATCCAAAGACAACATTCATGGTCCAATGGGAACTTGCATCACGTTTAAATTTCGCACGATATGCTCATATTACTCAATTGTATGTACATCGGTTGGCAATGGCCATTATAGCAGGAGCGATCTCACCCCGATTCTCACAACCCGTCAGTGCTTGACCACCATTCCCAACCTAAATATTGCGCATGTCTCTTCGAAAACCTCCATCGGCATACTCCATCGATGTATCCTGAACTACATATGACCTGTTTCCTGTAAAACCAGGAATATGTAGGCAGCTCAGAAACCAGAGCTCGGTCAAAGACTTTTGCAAGAAATTTTTCTCGGTCAAAATTGGTCATCATATCTTACTCGAGAACTCTTTCATCCTTCCCAGATAAAGAGGGGCAGTTGTTGATACCCAATTTTTTCCTGTGTACTTTATATACTCAAAATATTCTCAAAAATATTATGTGTATGCATACATAAGCATGCCCAAGAGTTTTGGTATTTTTTTCTAGTTTTCTAAGATTTGCAAAATCGATTTATTGTCTATTTTAGCAGTAAAAAATCACATAGTTATTCTTAAAATTACCATTTTTGTGTATAATTTATTTCCATCCTCATATTTACACCAAATATAATAAAGGTTATTTTTTCATATTTTTACAAATTTACTTGATATTTTTAAACTAAAATTGCATAAAATTGCAATTATAGCCTATATTATGATTAGTGGCATTTTACAATTATAAAATTATTCTCAGTATTTTTAGATTAATGTTTATATATTATTAATTAGTTCAGTACTTTTAATTTGTTTTAAAATCATTTTTTTAACTATGTTTATATAAATTAAAGGGGAGAAATTGGTTATTTAATACATAGCCCTTTCAATTGAAATCATAGCCTCAATTTAACCCCCAATCACACCCTAATCAAACGACCCATTTTTATTATAACCCAACCCATAACCTTTCCTATCATACCCAAACTCGGTCCCCATTTAAACCGTTTAATCCCAGACGTTGATCTTTTAAATCAAAGGCTCCCCTCATCCCTTTCATTTTAATTCAAATGACGCATTTACCCTACCTCATTTCTCTTCAAACGCCGCCTCTGAAACCCTCCACTCTCTCAAACTCTCTCGAGGTTTCTCAAACCCTAGCCGCCTCTTGCCGTCTCAGACCGGAGATTCATCGAAATCTATGGTCACCAAAGCTATGGGGATCTTACACCCACCCCCTGGTGCTCTTATACACCGGTTGTCTGAAGGTTCAAGGCCTGACCTTGAAGATCTCTACCCAGGCTTTCTTCGATCCAAGGTTACATGGTCGTCTCCAGCTTTAACTTCTCCGACTTAGATACACGAGTTTTCCAAGCCTTTCTCACTTCTAGGTATCTTCTGAAACCCTAACCTTTCGAGGTTCTTCTGATTTCTCTAGATCTGTCCTAGATCTGTGCTTATCTTAAGGTATCAAATGTTTTCTCGAAAGGTTCTTTCGAAACTTCGCTTTTAAACTTTCACCTTCTCGGATCTAGGGTTTCTTTGGTTTTTAACATGATCTACTGTGATTCTTATATGTTTCTTCTACTATGTCTCTTCTATGATCCTTATGTGTTTCTTCTACCTTTTTCTTACGAGTTCTTCTACTGTATTTTTTGCATGATTGATCTTTTATTATGTTATTCATGAGTTTCTTCTACTGGGAAGTACGTGTTCCTTTATGATTTCTACACTTATTCCGTTAATAATTTTGCCTGACTTACTTGTTTTCATCTCTAGACTCGATTAATGGTAAAACCCCTAGAATTTGGGGTTCATTAGAGTTTTGAGGCTACTTGCTATGTGATTTACTTGTGCTTTATCTCTGAACTTACTTGATTTCAAAAACCCTAATCTCTTGGACTTATTTGAGTTCCTGGAGTTGTTTGATCTACTGTTTCACTAAGTTTCAAAATCATTGCTTCAATTTTTGTTTCTTTATACGATTTTAACCTCTTGCTAAACTCTATAAGACCTTTTCACTTGGCCTTTTGCATGCTATCTGATATTCCCACTTCTCTGAGATGACTACCACATTCCTATAGTCTACTACTTACTTATTTTGCAATTACATGACACTTTCACTTTGTCCTAAATTTAGCCTCTCATGCCTGTTACTTGTGTATTCTTTATATATGTTGAACTTCCCTTCTAAATGGTTGTCAATTGTGATTGATTTCATACTTCCTTTGTATAAGTTTGATTGATTCCTTTCCATGTTTGCTGACTTCCCTATTACTCGATTTGAGTAAAAATTTCCCTTAGCTTTTCTAACTTGGTTCATTATGGACCAATACTTACAAAAATCTTTGACCTTCTTGATTTACTATATGTTGATGGATCCTTACCTTACTTGTGTTAACCGCGTATCTTAAACTTCTTCCCTTAATTAAAACCCTCATGTATTTACCCCTAATGTCCTACTTTGCACAAGTTATTTATTTCATTTCTTTCCTTAAATAGTTCTTACCATTTGAGTCTGAATTCCTTAATTAAAGGAAGTCTTGATTCTTAAATTGATATTCAGTTCCTTAATTGTTTCCTTACCTTATTTTCTGACTGTTTCTCACACAATAAATACCTGCTTTTTCATTGAACAAGAAAAAGGGGGCGTCGACAAACTCAATAATGATCGAATCAACCTATACAATTCGGGGCCAACCAAGCTGACTCATGCTAGAACATATATCCGCATTGGCCTGCTAACAAATTCCTTACCAAGGAAGCCTGAAGCTGCTCCTTACACTCTTATTACTTCTGCTCATGTCATACAATACGGTGCCCGGCACCAAATAAGTATCAAAATCGACAACCTTATCCGGCGACATGCCCAGCCACAAGAAACACATCTGAATAGCCCCTCACCACCGGAACCGAATCAATATGAGGAGCCTCAGCACTAAAACTCATCTATAGAGCCCAAATAAGAAAGACAATCCTTCCCAGCCATCTGCTAGGTCTTCGGAATATAAAATCTCTCCAATAGGACACAATCCGTCGAACATCGCCACTCAAACCGTGGCATTTCTGGCCTAGCCAATAGTGCCGCCTTAGCGCAATAGTCCAGAATAACACAGCACAGAGTATCACATCCAAGATCTAATATACCAAGCAACAAAGATCCGCTCGGGTCTCCAAACCCCGATAGTCACTAAATAGTGCCTATACACACACATAACATAGCCTGAATATGAAGAATTTCCATCTCCAAATCCACACGGCATGCGAATCACCATATTCGATCCCAATTTTGCCGCCCGGTTACATGCCATACCTCTAATACCCAGTCATTTCATGAGAGATATCCAAAAATTCCTCTGTGCCACCAAGCAAACTCGAATACCAGGAGTCGATCTAGCCAGAAAGTGTTGCAATACCGCAGAAGTGCCATCAACTTAATCACATTGCCCTTTTTTCTGAAACATATATTCACTGCTATACCATTTCCTTAATCATCTGAGGCTGCCTGCTGCCTGCTGCCTAAGAGTTTTATAAACTTCCTTTCAGAACTGAACTGTAACCTACACGCAAATCTCGATCCTCACAACATACCGCATGTACCATACCATCCTAAGATAACATGAGAACTTTACCTCCCTTTCGAGCCCCAGACATTTACGTACTCAACTAGTTAAGGACATTCCATTGGTCCCATCTAGAACAAAAATCACTATACATCCCATACTCCGCATGCCCATAGAAAATATACATCCTCAAACCGCATAAAACCATCAAGAACTCTCCGAGTCCCTTTTGCTCAAATCGGCTCTGCCAGGACTGATTCCTTCTAACTCGACCAAGCTAAGCAATCCATCAAAACCCAAGAGCATTGCTGCAAAATACCTGTAAGAACTCATCGCCTCTAACACACACAAGGAATTAATCATATCCTTAATATACCGATCCAGTCTACTATCAAGCTACTCCATCTATCTAAATTTCCTTCTGATTCATATTCAACTTGATACTCCCTCTCACTGTAGCACCACAATTCCTCAACCCAGGCTCACCACACGAGACCCGAGCATACTCTGAAGCCACTGAATACTCTCCCAAATATTCCTAAAGGCACCACAATCCAAAATACTTTACTCTGAAGAACTTCCCGCGAATCTAAATCTGTTACCTTTACCTTCCTGGTATTGGTGCATATAATTCCATAATTAACATAGAATACCACCAGTCTTGACCTCTTCCAATGAAAACTTAGTTTCTAATCGCATATACAACTTTAAAATACCCAGATACTACATGAAGAATCTTGAACACATTAGAACCATTCTCGAGAGTCATTCACTTTTATTCAAACTGCCATTTACCTACCCCAACGAAGAGAACCACCCGTGCCTAATTGGCACTCCGACATCGCAGAGTATAATTCTCATCCCAATACAACCAAGCAACTTCCTGCTCTATGCACCGAGAATTCTTTACCAACAATAACTTAAGACATCTTCTCTTACCCTATGAATCATAATATAACCTTTGTCAAAAAATTTCCTTTACTCGAGTCATCCTCGGTCTCAATTTCCGCAAGCCATAACTGATTCACCCGCACGTCTCAAACTGGAACCAACATAACACATGACCCTGCAATCAACTACTCACAATAGACTCCCCCACTTGGCTCGAAGCCATAGATCAAAATACACTCAATAACTCATAACACTTATACTCTATTGATGCCACCATACCATAGTGAGATTAAACTCGAATCCTTTGTAAGCTTGTGAAAACACAGATCATCTAGTACTTTAAATCTTCGGCAAATCTCGTACTCATTCTTGCAACAGTTAAGCCCACTCTCTTAAGCGACCCAAAATTCAAATTTCAACACTTATATTTCACCTGCACATGAGATCTTCTAATAGTCACATAAGGATCACACAACCCCGGAACTCTTCACAGGAGATAACCCACCTGCTTTACCTCTAACTAACATTTCTATATACCTTACACTGTCATAAACTGTACGCAATCACTTAGTCTTCATGAGTCCGAACTCGTACCGCAACATGAAATTTACTTCACACACAACTGGGAAACATGAAAAGATCCTTCATACACCCATAACTCGAGGTTATACCTCGAATCAAGATGGAATTCCAGCACCTAATAGCTCCTTTATCCTTCAGCAGGCCTTTCTTGTCACTCCTACATCATATAGATACATCTCGTAGTACTAACATACTCATCACATAGTTATCCAGCCGTCATTTCCACTAATAGGGACAATACCGAACATATAAATTCAGAACACTTGCTCACACGATTAGCACCTCGGTGCTCAAGCCATAGGCAAAGATCCGGCCTCAAGTCCTCCAGATTGTCCAGACATCAACTCATAAAGATCACATCTCGCCCCTTGATCGAGTAATCACAAGCCATCAAGGCACATATGATACTGAGCGCTCATGCACGCATGCGAACACGTGGAAGGAATTGCAAGAGTTACTCTTCAAGCTGAATCAAGTACGCACGATAAGAATTCAAGAATGTGAGGTTTTCCTAAAGGTTCTATAGCCTCTCGAGGATAAATACAAACGTCTCCATACCGATCCGCGAGACTCTACTAAACCTGCTCATGACTCATGAGGCCTATGTAACCTAAGCTCTGATACCAACTTGTCACAACCCCAATCTTACTCGATCGTGTTGGCGCCTCTCGTGAAGACAAGGCCAGCCGACACAGCACACATATTAACCCTTTAGCCATTAAGAGTCATTTTTAAGCCTTTAATTAAATAATATTTCATAATAGAAGTCTGAAAGAACTGTGCGGAATTTATATACAAGCCCGACCTCGGGGTGTCACAAGTCACGATCATCTATTAGGGTATAAATACAACTACAAGATCTGAGATATACAAATAAGGAATGATGAACGAAAAGGGAGAAAAGTGGTGCTACGAACACTGGCAGCCACCTCGCTCAACTCCGAGCAGTAAGAAATCACGTAAAGCAAATCAATATACTGTATAGAAGCAGTGTAAAACCTTTTGAGAAAAGCAGTGAAGCTATGAAATCTTTAGAAACATCTTAGCTCAGTTTACACCTCTTTTGAAACTGACTTTTCCATCGGTTACGCAAATGAATGCAAAACAGTTAGTGCCGATAAATACAGAAAATCCGCCCCTCGGGCACAATTATCACATTATAACAGGTAAAATGACAAGTAAATATGAAAGATGAATACATAAAGGTTCTCCCCTCGGGCAATATCTCAGAACAGTAACAGCCCCTCAGGCTCACTCTCATAACAATATCAGCCCCTCGGGCTCACTCTCAAAACAATATCAGCCCCTCGGGCTCACTCTCAGAATAATATCAGCCCCTTGGGCTCACTCTCATAATTACAACAGGTACCCACGCTCACTGTGCGTGTGCAGACTCTGGAGGGGCCCCTTACGGCTCAAGCGCTATATCAAGCAACCTCATGGCATCAACTCTCGGCTCTCGACCTCACATAACTCAAGCCACCTCGTGGCATCTCTGGCCCTCGGCCTCATATCACTCAGTGTGTACTCACGTCTGGCCCTTGGCCACACTCAGTCAAAAAATCATCACAAGCCCCCCGGGCATTAGTAAAACAATATTTCTTAGCCCAAAACATCATTTAAAATATCATTTAAGTCTCAAAATTGAGTAAAAGTGATTGAGTTGTAAAACAATGGAAAACAACATGACTGAGTTCAAGTAAATAAGTCAATACAGTAAGGAAATAGTGATAAGAATCCCCTAAGGGTTCAAATAGTTGGCCCGAAGTCCAAATATGACAATCAGTCCAAATCATAATGATAACAAATAAGTTTCAGTCAAATACGCGGTAAAATGATCAATCGGGACAGACCAAGTCACAATCCTCAATAGTAAACGACCCCACGCTCATCATCAAGTGCGTCTCACCACAATATAGCACTACGATATGCAAATCTGGGGTTTCAAACCTTCAAAACATCATTTACAATCATTACTCACCTTGAACAGGAAAAATCTCTAGCTCGCGATGCCTTTGTCCCTCAAATCGACCTCCACGTGCGTCGAATCTATCCAAAATCAAAACGAATACATCACAATATGCTAAGGGAACAAAGACCAAGCAAAAACAATCAATAATTGGCACAAATTTCGAAATTACCAAAACCTGAGCCCCGGGACCACTTCTCAAAACTCAAATTTTTTCACATCATTATATTCCTTATCTCCCCACAAGTTCATACATATCAAAATTTCTTAAATCCGACCCCAAATGGTCTTTCAAATCCCAAACCAGAAGTCCAATTTCTCAAGCGCTAGTTCTTCAATTTTAGGCCTAGTTTCCATGAATTTCTAGGTGATTTCACAATATAATCGATTTTTAAGACCAAAATTCTTACCTCGAGTCATTTTCCCTTGAATCCCTCTTTAATTTCCTTCAAGAATCTCCAAAAATGAGCAGCTATGGGGGGAAAATGATCTAAAATCGCGGATGAAATAACTTAAAAGCTTTCTGCCCAGGCCTGACTTTCCTTCTTCGCGAACACGGTCAACCTCTGGCGAACGCGTAGCACAAACTTAAGTTAACCAATTTTTACCTTACGTGAACATGACATGCCAGTCGCGAACGCAAATGCTTCCCCAGCCTTGACCTTCATGAACGCGTCGCTTCCATCGCGAACGCGATGACTTAATTCTACTGAAGCTCCAGTTGTTCAATCCTTCTATGCGAACGCGAGACCACAACTGTGAACGTGATGCACAATCTCTTAGCCCTACGCGAATGCGTAGACTGCCTCGCAAACGCAGAGGCTAAATTTCCACCTTCCTCAGCTGACTCTTCGCGAACATGAAGAGTAAAATGCTTGCAACTGCTGAAGACCAAAATCTACAATTTTCTTCAACTTCAAATGATTCGATCAACCCTCTGAAACTCACCTGAGGGCCCTGGGACCTCAACCAAAAGTACCAACACATTCTATAACCTCATTCAAACTTGTTCCAATCATCAAAACAACTCAAACAACATCAAATTACCCAAAACTCATCAAATTCAAGCCTAAGTTCTCCAAAAACTTCCAAAATATACTTTTGATCAAAAACCCAACCAAACCACATCCGAATGACCTAAAATTTTGCGCACACATCCCAAATGACATAACGAAGCTACTGCAACTCTCAAAAAATTCTATTCCGACCTTTATATCAAAATCTCACCTATCCACCGGAAAACGTCGAAATCTCACTTTCGCCAATTCAAGCCTAAACCTTCCACGAACTTCCAAAATGCATTTCGATCACGCTCCTAAGTCCCAAATTACCCAACGGAGCTAACCAAATCATAAAAGTTCCGATCCAAGCTCATATACAAATAAGTCAAATCTTGGTCAAACCTTTCAAATTTCAAGCTACAACTGAGAACTATTCTTTCAAATTCATTCTGATTTCCGTGAAAACCAAAACCAACGATCTACCTCAGTAATAATACATCACACGGGGCAAGTCATACCTGATAACTAGTGATCAAAGTGAAAAAACTCAAAACGATCGGTCGGGTCGTTACAAGAACTCACATATACAGAAGATGAAAGTAGGAGAAATGAGGATGTTGGGGTGGATGTGTGGGCATACTAGGATGGATAAGATTAGGAATGAAGATATCCGAGAGAAGATAGGCGTGGCTCCTATAAATGACAAGATGCGGGAAGCGAGACTCAGATGGTTTAGGCATGTGCAGAGGAGAAGCCCTGATGTCCCGGTAGGAAGGTGTGAGCGATTGGCTTTGACGGGAGCGAAAAGAGGTAGAAGGCGGCCTAAGAAGTATTGAGGAGAGGTGATTAGGCAGGGCATGTCGTGATTTCAGATTTTCAATGACATGGCCCTTGATAAAAAGGTGTGGAAATCGAGCATTAGAGTTGTATGTTAGGAGATAGTTGAGTATTTTTCTACTTCGTTCCAGGTGTGAGGATAGACTGATAGGGTTTGTCTTAGATTGCTAGAGGTTAATGTTGTGTTCACACTATTCTCCCTTTTTTCCTCACTGGTTATTGTTATTGCATTTCAACTATTTTCTGGTTCTTATAATGTTGTTATTATTTCTATAGTTTCTATTGATGGTACGGATATATCGTCTTTTTCGTCTTTTTTGTTTTCTTGAGCTGATGACCTATCAAAAATAGCCTCTACTTCATCGGGGTAGAAGTAAGATTTGCGTACACACTATCCTCTCAAAATCCTTTACTTGCGGAATTTTAATGGGTTGTTGTTGTTGATTTTGCAAACCGTCCCATCCTAGAGCATTATCATATAAGATAGGCATTCGTGTATGTCTTACCTCCATAAATGGATATTGCATTTATAAAGTGAATAGAGTTCCAGATTTGCTTCAACCTGCACCATTTTAATAGTTATATGGAAGGGGGAAAACACTTTTGTGAAGGGGTAAAAGTTAATTTTACTCTTATATCAGGTCATGTTTCACCAGGCAACGTAAGAAATATTCTTTAGGTAGTGACAGAAACATTTTTATTTATCCAAATAGAAGGGATTTTTGTAGCAACAGTAAAGTTATCCTTTTGTAACATATAGGTTACGGGTTCAAGCCGTGAAATCAGTCATACATAAATTAGGGTAAGGTGCCTACATCATACCTCCTTGGAGTGTAGTTCTTTTCCAAATCTTGTATGGACACGGAATACTGTATACACCGAGTGCTTTTTTATTTTCCAAATATGTGGTAACATCAAGAAAATGATGTAAAATGTAAAAGCTTACCAGCTAAAATGAATATATTTAAATTCTTTTCTTCAGTTAAGAACCAAACCTAATTAAGCTACTTTTTGGGGTCAGTGGTGCGTTTGTCTATTCTTATATTGACGCCTAAGCCTATGAATAGGTATAGAGCACAGAGAAAATGAACGTACATAGATGCATGAAATGTAAATGCAATCAATGTATGTCCTCTTTGTTGTCACTGTTCAAATTAATAATAACTGTACATTTTTCCTGGGAGTTCTTTTATAAAAAAACTTGATTCACCTTAAAAGGCAAATTGTGCAATTTTTAGATATAATAGATTTAGAATAAGGGTCGTAACTAGGATTTAGAGTTTATGAATTTCAACGTTTTAGTTATTAGGTGCAGTTAAATATTTATATGTGTTTAATATATTTTTAATACAAATACAAAGGATCTAAACAAAAGGCTACAATGGAAAGAATGCCTACCATTAATCTTGATCTACCTCTCGCTCTTTTTTGCCCGCTTGTCATAAACCTAGAAATAGAAGAATAACAGAGCAATAATTAAATATTGATGGCCCGGACAATATATTATTTTTATTTACGATGCACGTCATCTTTCGTTGTTATGATGTATCTAAAAGCTCGGAGCATTATCCATTTTCTTTACTCTGAATTTTATTTAACTAGAAAAGCTAAGGCCCTAGTTAAATCATATGTCTCGGGTTGGGGTGGCAAAGAGCGGCCAAGATCGAATATGGGTGGGTCGATAATAGTAATACAAAAACGATAAAATATTCAACGTGTTCATATTTAATACGGATAAAAAATAAATTAATCAGTGAATAATATACGTATTCATATTATCCATGACTTCTTAAATGTGATCATTTTTGTTTAAATTTTTAGTCTCCCAAAGTCGAGGAACCTCATTGGATGTTTGCATATGTAAAAAATTGAAAGCATTGGTTAGCCATTAAGTATCCATTTTAAATTAATAATATAGATGAATAAATATTTTTTAATCCATTTTGCCTTTGGGTTATGAACAATTTTAGAAGACTTTCAGAGTAATTGTGTTACTCCCAAAATGAGTAAATGGTCTTTTTTATTCTATAATTTTGCATGTAATGTATCATCAAAGATTTTGAAAGCCTTTGTAGTATAAAAAAGAGGAGAGATAACTTTTTTTTTTTTGAAAAAATAAATAAATAAAGAAAGGGAGTACTTAGCGAGCGTAATATACAAATCAATAGTCTACCCCATACTTCATAATTCACCTATCCATTAAAATAGTTCAAAAAATTTTCTTTAGCTTTATTTACTTTACCCAAATTTTTTGAAGGAAAGATACTTTTTTCTCTCTTCTTTTATTTCTTTATTTATTTTTATCTTTCCCTGCTTTATCTACTTTACATTATGCGCATTTATACCAATGTTTTAAAAGGCAGGGGGCGTGAGGCGAGGCGTTTTAGCTATGACGAGGCGAGGCGTAAGCCCTGAGATATGGGGCGTACGTCTCACGGATCTTTAAATTTTACTAATTTTAATAATTTTAAAATAGTATAAAATAAAAAATAATTATAAAAATTACATTAAAACTACAAAACTATAATAAATAATCTATTTAAAATATTTTTATAAATTATAATTCAACCATGAATAATACGAAAAGTATGACATATATCATAATATGCAAATTAGCTGCAACGTCGTTACAACTCAAACAACAAAAGTAATATATTCTATACAAAATTTTATAAGTATCTCTTAAGGAGTAATGAATCTTGAAAGAATTTCAATATTATAATTTAATTTTTTTTAAATAAAATACTCCTTTTATTTAATCTGCTTTCTATTTGAAAGAGAATTTATATAAAAATATAATTCACAATTTAAATATGATTCTCTAGCATCATTTATTTTTAAGTTTCAACAAGTTAATAAAGTGACACATAATTTACCATATAATACCATGATAACTAATTATTTGTAAATAGTTAATACTAAACTATTAAATTAATAAGTATTGTATCACGAAACATGAAAAAAAAAATTTAAGAAAATAATTATAAAATAATTATGGACTATTATATAATAAAGATATAACAAAAGTTAATAGATCAATATTTTTTAAATGAAAGTTTTATTTAAAGTTTACTATCATAGCAGTCGTAGTGAATAATGTGCAATAATTTTTATTTTAATTATGACATAAAATACTCTCAACTTAATGATTTATGATTAAGAAAAAAGTAATTTTGAATAGTCAACGATTTATTAAGAAAATGTGCGCATTTACAAGGTTAGTTATACTCAATTGCATAAAGTTCTATTAGGCGAGCCCAGTACGCTGGGCGTTGGGCGTGTCCGAGGCGTAAGCCCTGATGGTCGAGGCGTAAGCCCCATGGAACTAAGCCCCACACATAAGCCCAGGGGCGTTTTACGAGTGCTCCGCCATAGATTTATACTATGTTACATGATTTCAAGGAAGCAGGTCAGTCTTTTTGAATCGGTAACTTTCCCTATTTGGTTGTTCTTTGGTTGCTTCATTTGTTTTGACAAATATGTAAACTCAAATGACTTTAAGTTTATATAATGCTAATGTATTCTTTTTTCTTACATTGAAAAATAAAAATTGACTTATGTTTTATTTGAAGCCTGATGGTAACTTGAGAAATAAATGAGTGAGGACCTGCAATAACTAATTAAATAACTCATATTGTTAAACAATTCTACACTTGTTAGTTTATAATCCAACGTAATTTAAGTACTTAACCCTAAAATTTCATCATCATTTCTACAACAGGGGCGAATCCAACCCTGTAGATATGGTTCATCTGAATTCATAAATTTTAGCTTAGACCTAATTTATTTGTATAAAATCAACTGAAATTACTGAAAACATTGAATAATCTTGGATCTTAAACCTATAAAATTAAAAATTTAAAATCTTGGATTCATTCTGCTTCAGAGGATCGGATGCTAGAAAGCCATATAATTGGATGGTCCACAGAAGAACACTTAAAGTAGTGATTGGCTAGTCAACATTCTATATTACTATATTGGAACAACATCCCATCATTCTTTATTATTTAATTAAAACGGGTTGATTAAAGTGAAGATCCTAATATTCAGCTAATTGCTGGTTTAGTATCTTTTTGGGTAGTTTGTTCACTTTACTTACGTGTGAGTGCATGCAATCATGATTTGTCTATTAAAAAGAATATAATTATATATTAGAAAAAAGGCCATGCATGTCTCATTTGTGAACAACCCATCCGAAAAATTTAAGGTAGTTGTAAGTTTTCATCCATCAAATATCAAACAAATTTGGCTCTATATTTCTTTTTCTTTTTCCTCTATTAAACTATAGTTGAAGGAGAGCCTTTGAACAACGGTAAAATTATCTTCATATGATCTATAGGTTATGAGTTTGATTTGTGAAATCAGCCACCGATGATTGCAGCTGGGTAGGTTGTCTACATTCTACATCATATCCTCTCAGGGTGCGGTCTTCCCCGAACCCTGCGTGAACGCAAAATACTTCGTGCACCGGGCTACTCTTTTTATTAGACGATATTAAATGTTTTTTAACCTACGGTATATATATCTTGCTAAAAGAAAAAGAGGAGCGTTTGGTTTGCCATCTATTTATGCATGGATTATATAATGTCGAAAATGCTTTTCTGGTCATAATAAGATAGGAATTATATGCAGTGAATACTAACATCTGGGTTGCAATGATTTTTATGCAAGGACTGTCTAGCTATTTTAAGGGCAATTATGTTTTTAATACTCTTATTCATATATTGTTGATACATAAAAATGATACGTAGATTGATGTATAATTAATTAAGTTACCCCAATATTAGTAAAATAGCATTTGATTTTAATATTAAACTGCATAAGTTATACGAAATATAATATATATACTAGAAACTAAATAATGTATTCCCTCTATTTTAGTTTGTTTCTTTCTAATTCAGTTTGTGTTTCAAAAAGAACATATAGCACCATTTTATATTTGGAAGCTCTTCAATTTTGAATTTTATCCTTATTAAGATGCCAGCCAGTGCAGTCAAAAATGTCATAATATGTTTAACACTATAAGTTCAAATTATTTTTAAAATGGCGAAGAAATAACCTGATATTAAATTAGCAGCTTTTTATAATACTGGGAACTAAAAATTCTATAAGTAATACAGAATCTTATACTGAAATTAAATTTCTTTAGTTTATGCTTCAAATCAAACAAACCCCTTATATATTGGAGGAGGCAATATTCATTTTCTGTAATTATTTGCTCCCAAGTTGAGAAATATTTTGTATTATGCATCTCAATAATACCTTGACAGGCATTCCGCATATGGTGGTTTGCTTTCGGGCCCTACGTAGTTTGTTGTTGGATCATGGATGTAGGTCTTTCTTAGGGTCAGTATAGCTTTTTTCATATATTTAGCAAGTAGGGATACATCCATTATGTAATTATTATTATAGGTGCCCTTTTGTGGAGTATCAATTTAGATAACAAGACCCCTTTGATTTGATAGCTAGACATAACTATTTTTATGGTTCTTTGGCAGTGTAAAGAGCCTAGATATACATATATAAAACATGGTGCCACCCCCACCCCCTATTATATTGTCTTTCTTCACCGTGAAGATTTTTTTGTAAATATTCCAATAACAAAGGTACCCCTAAATACAGCTTTCAGAATATCTAAACATCAAAGTAGAGAAACTTTAGCATAAGAATTAAAGTCAGAATTTAAAGTTTATGAATTTTAAACTTATCATCAAACGTATAATTAGTTTGTTTTAATTGCTGATTTATAACAAAAAAAATTATATATTTAATAAATACTACTAGAAATTCGGTCAAAATCGACCACAACAAACCGACCGACTTCGATTGTTACTTTAAAATATTTTATTTTTAAATTTTTTTTATGAAATCGATTAACTTCGGTCGGTTTTTTTTGACGCAAAAATGAGGGAAACTATTTTGGCGTTGTCACGACTCCAAAACCAACCGGGTCTTGATGGCGCCTATCATGGAACTAGGCCAGCCGACACAAATCCCAAACCAATCAGTAATTTCCATTCTTAGGATAAAAATCAAATCTGTTTAACAATAAACCATTCTATAGTGTTTAAAAACAAACAATAGTGTGGAAGGAAAGCCCGACATTGGGGTGTCACTAGTCATGAGTATCTACTACAACTGTCTAACAACCTCAAGACCAACATGTTCGGAAAAATCACAGAATACACTAAGGGAGAATCAGAAGGGAGAAAAACAGGGCTACGATCGCCAGGCAACTACCTTGCTAACTCCGATGAACCTGTTACCGAGCTCAGAAATACCTGGATCTGCACACAAGGTGCAGGGAGTAATGTGAGTACGCCAACTCAGTAAGTAATAAGAGTAAATAAAGACAGAGCAGTAAAAATTTACATAAACCATGGCATAGCACCACAGTGAGTACAGTATGTTTCCAAAACAGGATACAAATTCGATTCATCTCGTTAAACTCCAATTTCAGTAAAATCCTTTGAAACATATCTTTCTAACAATTTCATTAGAGTTTCACATAGTTTATAGTGAAACTGGTAAAAATCATAATAGACCCCTCGAAAAAAAATATAGTTCGTATACAGCCCCTCAGGCAAACATAAATCATAAGTGGCCCTTCGGGCAAAGACCTCTCGGTCATTCATATATATATATATATATATATAACACATAATATGAAAATCTCAGTGGAAATAACAAAACCAAATCAATAATTTAATTCCAACCATCTCGTATAAATCAAGTTTCAATGAAAGTTGTTCAAAACATTGTTTACCCTTTGCAATAGAGGTTCAGTATAAAGATGAGTGAAAATAATAATTTAATAAAACAAGCCCCCGAGGCAAAGAATAGCCCCTCGGTTAAGCCTCTCAGTCACTCATGACTCAACTCTCATCAATCAGCACTCACTCTCAGTACTCACGCTCCATAGGTACCTTATAATAATCGTTGTGGCATGCAGCCCGATACATATATATATATGTCTGCGGCGTGCAGCCCGATCCATAAATATATATTCCTCACAACCAGGCCCTCAGTCTCTCTCTGTCACGACCCCAGTTCACCCTCCATGAACATGTCGTGATGGCATTAGCCTCACAAGCCACTCCGACTATCAGTAAAACAGGTCGTTCAGCCCAAAATATCATTTATAATATCAAAATCTGAGTAAATAAGGCTGATTTATGAAATCAGAAAAAATACAGCATGATTGAGTATAAATATTAAGTCAAAACAGTGGAAAATAGTAGTAAAAAGCCCAATAAGGGTCCAAACAATTGGCACGAGGCCCAAATATGATATTCCGCCAAAAACATAGCATTATTTTCCAAAACACAATGATATCAAACAATTTTCACTTAAGTTCGCGACTTAATAGTTGTATGGGACAAACCAAGTCACAATCCCTAACGGTGCACGATCCCACGCCCGTCACCTAGCATGTGTGCCAACTCAAAGTAGCACAAAGATGTGAAATCCGAGTTTTCATACCCTCAGGACAAGATTTACAATCATTACTTACCTCAAATCGGACGAAAATCTACGTCGCGATCCCCTTGCCTCTCAACTCGGCCTCAAATCTCCCCGAATCTATTCAAAATCAGAATCATATCATCAATACATGTCAAAGGGACAAAGCCCACGCGAAAATAATCAAATTAAACTCAAAATTCCGAAATTGGTCCAACCTGACCCCCGGGCCCACATCTCGGAATCTAATAAAAATCACATCAATAGAATCTTCATCCTCCTACGAGTCTATACATACCAAGATCGTCAAAATCGGACGTCAAATGGCCCTTCAAATCCCCAATTTAACTCTCCAATTTCAAGCCCTAATTTCCCAACTCTTTCTCTAATTTTTCCCACTAATTTTCATGATTAACAATGAAATAATCACCATAAATACAAAATACAAAGCCCAAATAGCATACCTCTCTATCAACACTTGACTCCCTGTTGAAATCACAGCTTGGAGCTCCAAAATCGCACAAAAATGATGAACAAATGCTGAAAATTGCGAAGGAGCCTTTATATATATTCTGCCCGGCATTTCTGCATCTGCGGTCTCCATTACGCATCTGCGGGGCCGCATCTGCACCAAAATGACCGCACCTACGATTTTAACTTAAGTCACCAGCTCCAGTACCTGCGCCCCAGGCATCGCTCCTGCGGGCTCGCAGGTGCGGCAAATCCCTCCGCTCTTGTGACAAAACCCGCATCTGCAGTTGCTCACCGCTCCTGCGAGCATCGCACCTGCGGTCCCTTATCCGCAGGTGCGGAAACAAGAGAAGGTGAAAAATCTACAGGAAGAATTCCACTCTAAACCTTCCGCCAACCACTCAAAACCATCTCGAGGCCCACGAGGCCTCGACCAAACATACCCACAAGTCATATTCCACTATTCAAACTTATACAAATCTTCGGAACACTTAAAACAACATTGAATCATCAAAACGCCCTTGGATTCAAGCCTAAGGTTTTCCAAAATTTTTGAAACCCGCAAATGATCAAAAAGTCTATCAAACCTCATCCGAATGACTTGAAATTTTGCACACATATCACAAATGATACAACGGACCTACTCCAATTCTCGGAATTTTATTCCGACCCTAATATAAAGATTTTCACTCCCGACCGGAAATGCCACATTTTCAATTCGCCAATTCAAGCATAAATCCACTACACACCTCCAAATTTCATTCCGTACGCGCTCCTAAGTCCAAAATCACCCAACGGAGCTATCCAAATTATAAAAATCTAAATTCGAAGTCATATACTAAAAAGTCAAAAACTTTCAAATTTAAAGATTCAAACTGAGAATTGTTCTTCCAAAACTATTCCGATTATCCTGAAAACCAAAATCAATGATTTACATAAGTCATAATACATTATATGGGGCTAGTCATGCCTGAGAACTGGCAAGCGAAGTGCAAATGCTCAAAACGACCGGTTGGGTCGTTACAGGCATCTTGCGAAATTGATTTTTTAAGAAATCGACCAACTTTGGTCTATTTTTTATATAAAATAAATTAAAATTAATATTAAAAAACTGACCGAAATCTGTCGGTTATTTTAGTCGGTCATTTTATAAAATCGACCAATTTCGGTAAGTAATTTTATATTTTTAATAAAACAGACTGAAATTGGTTAGTTAGTACAAATAAAATAAAAGATAATCTTAAACCAAAATGTACCAATGGTCTAGTGGTAGAATAGTATCCTACCACAGTACAGACCCCGATTTCGATCCTCAGATAGTGTATTTTTTATTGCATAATTAAAATACTAACCGACTTCAATCAATTTTTTTCGTCAATTTTTTTCTTTTTTGGTTGCTTGTGAAATTTTATTGACCGACCAAAATCGGTAGAAAATCGGTCGGAAATCGATCGATTTTTTCAGTTTTCCGACCAATTTCAGTTGATATTTCTAGACGATTTTAGATAATTTTCTAATAATAAAATTTATTAATATAACTATAAGATTTTAGCCAAAGCTACTAAATTCCGCCTTCACTTGTACCTAAACACAATAGCTCTAGCCCTTGAAAGGGGATATGTATAAGATGGATAACAATAATTGGGAAAAGAGGATATAGACAAAAAAGAAGAACTTTTGTTTTTCACTTGATGATGCATATTTAATTTATATTTTTTTTTTCCCTTTTTCAAATGTGATCATGGGTCAAGATTTAATTTGCCTTTTCTTCTCAACTTTAGCTTTTTTTTTTCTCCGTGGGGGCCTCTCTAACAAAGTTGTCTTATATCAATCACACCATAAAGTTCTTTAATTTTGCATAAAACAACCTTTTGAGGACCAATAAGGCAACCTTAGATTTGCTTAGAAATTCTGCAACCTATTTTAAATCTCACTACTGTTTAAGCATAAGAGATGGAAGAACTGGAATGCTATTGTTAGCTTCAAAATCTGATTCTTTTTTTCTTTTGCATTATACATGAATTAGGACTCTATTTTGGCACTTAATTGAAGTAAGAAAATCTTTAACTGTATAATTAGTTAGTATCATCGATCACCAGCGTTGTCTTTCCAGAATGTAGTTCTTTAAAGAAACAATTTATAGGACTCCATGTAGAGTGATATTTTCTCTAATATTTTGTGAATATAATGTTTATTATAGTGATTTATTCAAATTTTATGTTTATTAGTTTTTAAACATAAAATATTCATACTTAGATGTTGAAAAATAAGAGGTCTAATTATCTAATCTTTAGATCTAAACGCAATATCTTAATTATTAGGATGTGGACATATTCAGACATCTTACCTTAATAAAAAAAATTGGAGTTTCAATATCTTTTTAAGGGTGTACCTGCAAAAACTTTTTAAGATAGGATATAATTAACATATTTCCTCTGTTCCAATATAAGTGAAGGTATTCGCTTGGATACGGAATTTAAAAAAAAAAAAACTTTTTAAACTTGTAGTCCGAAACAAATCATAAAAATTTGTTTGACTAAAAATTATCTCATTAAGGTTAAAAAGAAAAATTTAAAGTTGAATTATTACTAAAATTTTAAAAAAGAAATTATTCTTTTTGGAACTAAATAAAAAAGAAAAGAGTGTTATATAAACTGATAAAAATGTATATAAATTGGAGCCTGGAGGTAGTTTAAAGTACTCAAAATTCAAAACTAAAACAATACTAATCTATTTTCTACAAGAAAATGAGGTTTTCAAGGTCTCAGAACTCGGATTCGGATTCTAAAACAAAAGATAACCCCTTGGATCATCACATTTTTAACTATAAAATTTATTTTTAACAAAAGTAATTTCATACATTGGCTAAATTTGACCACCACTAGGTACCCCTTATAATCAGTTACCATCGTCGACCATTACCGTCGTCTGTATAGGATGAACTCTTTAAGGAAATAATTTATACGAATCCATTAGAGTTATATTTTCTGTAATATCTTGTGAATAATATAATATTTATTATAGTAATTTATCCAAATCTTATATTTATTAGTTTTTGAATATAAATTATTCATATTTATACGTTGAAAAATAAGTGGCCTTAATTATCTAAAATTTAGATCTGAATGTAATATATTAATATTAGGATGTGTCCAAATTCACAAATATTAAGTTAATAAAATTAATAAAATTTAAATATCTATTTAAGGGTGTACATGCAAAAACTTTATAAGATAGGTTATAATTAATATATTTCCTCTATTTCAATATATGTGAAGGTGTTTGCTTGTACACGGAGTTTAAGAAATAAAGAAATACTTTTACAACTTGTAGTTTGAAACAAATCATAAAAATTTATGTGACTAAAAATTATTTCATTAAGGTTAAATAAAATAATAAAGTTGAATTTTACTACTACAACAACAACCCACAGCCCACAACCCAGTATAATCCCACTTAGTGGGATCTGGGGAGGGTAGTGTGTACGCAGACATTACCCCTACCCTGGGGTAGAGAGGCTGTTTCCAAATAGACCCCGGATTCCTTCCCTCCAAGAACTTCCCACCTTGCTGTTGGGGAGACTCGAACTCACAACCTCTCGGTTGGAAGTGGGGGTGGCTTATCATCAGAGCAACCCCTCTTGTCTGGAGTTAGTTTATTAAAAATTAAAAATTAAATATTTTTACTAAAAATTAAAAATGAAAATTTATTCTTTCTGGAACTAAATGAAAAAGGAAAGAGTGTTATATAAACTGATAAAAAAATGTATATAAATTGGAGCCTGGAGGTAGTTTAAAGTACTCAAAATTCAAAACCAAAACAATACTCCTAATCTATTTTCTCGATCTCTTTACCAAAATTTCCACTGCACAGTATATATAGTTCTGGTTTCAATGAAGTTGAAATCTAGGGATGAGAAAGTAAATTAGATGCCTCCTAATAGAAATACAGAAGGAAAAACTAATAATTAATTGGAGGCAGGGAACACAACTGTCCCCTTTGTGTATTGGAATATGAATACAAGAGGGAAATAGATAAACATTTACTCTTATCCTTTCTTGTTTGGATATTAATCATTTTTAATACTGCTCAATTTTTAAAATATATTTAATAGAAATAACTTAGTAAGCTACTATCTTATACATATTATTTTCTTGGAAGACATGAAGTATTTTTTTTCTCAAATTTTACGTCAAATTAACACGTACAATCATACCTCTCTATAACAGCGTCTTTATGTATAACATTTTATTATAAAACCAAAGCTTTTTCGGAATCAATTTTTATGTTATGTCATTATTTATGTTCTCTATAACACTACTTCTCTATAACATCCAAAAATATTCGAAACAAACTAGACTGTTATATAGAAGACCATAACGTTCTTATACTTTCGGTCTTACTACTTGAACAAAACATTGATGTTGTCAATTCTTGTATATACTAGTCAAAATGAGTAGCCAGTAATGGTGGATCTACAACTTAGACACTATAAATTCTGAGTTAAGTAAATTATGAAATACACGTAATAAACAAACGTAGCTAAATTGAACAAATGTGAGAAATATTCTCAGCCTTTTAATTACTAGCTGTGCTGACTCGCCGTACAAATGAAAGAAATTACTATAATTATTTGGACAACTAATACGCTTGAATATTTGGGCTTTGTGAAAAGCAACACATGCAAATAGTTTCAAAGGAAGACTTATTGTGTATAATCGCTCGTTCAATTGCTTAAATTAAAATAAAAATCAATGGACGTATAATTTATGTATAATATATACAATTGTATATAATTTATCTATTACCAACTGAAAAAATAATAAATCCGATAATTAACTATACCAAATAAAAGAGGAGGTATTAATATTTAATGATATATTGTTTACATACCAACCAAAAGACTGTTTTTTCCCCTGTGGACTGGGACAATACTCAGCGATAATCAAGATCTTTTACTTGGTACATTCATGGTATTCCCCACTGCTATCATTGCTGTCAAAGCAACTTTATGCAGGCACAAATATATACTCCAAAAGTAGAAACTAAGGGGTGGTTTATTTTTTATTTTATTTTTATTTTTATTTTTATTTTCCCTTCTTTTTATTTTCCTTTGATCTCCAGCATTGCTCTTACGGTAACTCGAAGCCACGATCCTGGAAGAGGTAGTTTGGTTCAATTCTGGGATAGATAAAAATATTTTATGGGCTGGAATATTCCATGAAATTAGCTATTCAATCTTTATGTATGAGATAGCTAATACCATGATTTAGTATAAAATTTATGTTGAAATTAGTTATTACTCATAATTAAATATGGGATAAATACAATACCAAATATCATTCTAGAATTAGTATCTTTATTCCGGTAACCAGTCATTTAGTTGGTGGAATAAGGAATAATAATTTCGGGATAAAATACAAATTATTTTATCTTATGTTTAATTTTATTTTTAACTTTTGAATTAACAATTACAGGAGTAATTATACCATCCATTGTGTTATTATCCTATTCAATATTGAGGGTGATATAACAACCCTCGAATTATTAATCTAGGGATAAAATACATATAGGACAGTTACAAGGCCCTGACATATTCAGCTAGCGTTTGGCCATAGATCTCAAATTTATTTTGAAAAATCTGATTTGAGTGAAGTTTAATTTGAAGATGAAAATGTGTTTGGACATGTTATTTCAGAACATATTTCACTTTTTATTTGAAAAAACATGGGGGCTAACTTATACCCACAAGTTCTAAAAACTATAAAAAAAATACCCAACAGTACCATGCAAATAAACTTGCTATCTTGTATATACATAACCTTCATCAATAACATTCACTATCATTATCACAAACCATATTGCTGAACATAAATAAGTTTGGTACAAAATTATCTTTTTTCATAACTAACACAATTACTAGTTATTACAATTCGTCAAATTGCAATAATATTACAAGATCCATCGGTCCATAAAAAATGATCGTAACTAGCTATCTGTAATATAATCATCCCACATTATACGAACAATCTCCTCACGACGAGCATGCATTTCCCTGTCAGATGACCGAGAAGACGAAGCGATATTGTTACTTTGAGTCGACTGTTGTTCAGTTTCATCAACATCCATATCATCATGTTCATATTCGGTGAATATTCCATCGCCGCTTTGATGTTCACGCAAAAAATTATGTAATACAGCACAAGCAACTACTATTTTCACCTGCGTGAGCAGATATGGTGTAGTTGGGCCTTAATAAATGTGGGTTTTTTTATAAAATAAAAAAGTTTGGGGTAATATTGAGAATTTGGAGAAAATACAACGGTCATAATTTGGCTCAAATTCAGCTTGAGATTTCAAATATGTGATTTGAGTTTTGGCCAAAATGTGGGTCAAATTTATGGCCAAACATGGGATTTGAAAATAAATTTCAAATTAAATTTGAAAAAATGTATGACCAAACAGGGGCTTAAATTAAATAAGTTTGACGGGCTGTTTAATTTTAATAATAATTTTTTTGTAACAAAAATGTGAACTTTGAATTGCTATCATTCCACATAAGCAACCTATATAGACTTGCCGTCATCAGATATGACAGATAGAAGACCCTATCCTATTTAAATGATGCAAGTTTGATGGCCTATTTAGTTTTAATATCATTTTTTCTTTTCAAATTAAAAAGGTAAATTTTGAACTGCTATCATTTCTTGTAACCAACTCCTAGACTTAATGTCATCATATATGTTACATATATTTTAACTTTAATAAATAATTTAGTGACTCCACATAAGCTATGTATGTTGATATATATATAGAGAGAGAGTGTTTACCACATCATGGGAAATTAATTATTCTTTACTGGAGAGGAAAGTTACAAGAGAATAACGATGATCTTTCACATATTAAATTAAACCCATATCACTATTTATGATAACAAATCTCGTACTAAAAGAAAATATGAACAACTTTAATGTACTATGTTACAATTGGAGAGCCAAATAATAAGAGAATAAATAGAGGTCTGCAGTAATCCTGGCCTATCCCACTCGTTGCTTCAACTTCTGTGGTGATGTTTTTATTTATTTATTTTTTATTTGGTGTTTAGTACTCGCTTTAATATCATGATTAATTTGAATTATTCGTCTCATGTAAGGCCTATTCAAGGGAAAAATATTTTTTACCCGGGACTTTTTCATTTTTAACGATCAAACTCGAGATCTATAAATAAGGATGGAGCGACCGTTTCCAACCCATTGGCTGTAGTTGAGGTTGAGATTTAATTTTTCACTTTACTAATGCTATTTTCAAATTTTTACAATCTACCTATCCTATCGGTCCAAGTTTCTTTTCTCAACCGATCAGGCCTAAAGAAGCTGAAATAAGAGATAAAAATGTTTTTTACATGCTTTCATCTCTGCAGTTGCACTACCAAAAATTTGAAAAACGAAAGAAAACTGTCTGACCACTGTCAGTAACGATATAAATTATGAAAGGCTTTTCACGTCCGATTTGCAAGAAACTTGCCCGCTGGAACTAGTATAGATCACACAGAATAATTTTATCGTTGCGCCAAGATTTTCCTTCCTCACCGGGAGTACAACTCCTTTAATTTAGTTGAAAACATTTTTCATAAATCTTTTAGTTTAAAGGAAATTATATTGAAAAGATCTTTTTAGCTCTCTTGTTAATGTAGAGAGAGCATTTTTATTTTTATTTGGTTTTTCACCGTTGTCCGATACCCACATTGGAGTTCGACTATATTTGGATTTGTGCCGCGCAGAGCTCCATTCGGGGAAGCTCCCTACTAAGGATTTTTTTACACCCAAGATTAGAACCCAAAACATCTGACCGGTTAAAGGAAGAGCAGCCTCATTCGTTGTACCACATATTATTACTTTAATAGTTAGAGAGACTTTTAAATTTCCCAAGAATAAGTGAAAACGAATGAAATGGTATATGTTCCATGAATATAATTATAAGATACACATGCATCCACTAACCGAGGAAAAGGAAAAGGGTATCATATGCACCTCAAAAGCTGATTGTTTTTGTAGGATGAAAAGCTTATATCAACAGCAAATTGGTTGGGAAATATACTCTACCTGTCTTGTTATCCAGTGACCTATATATGCCTAACAAAAACACCCATTATTTCAGATACTTTCTTGTGGACTTACTTAAAATAAAAATAAAATAAAATAAAAAGAGATTAGCAGGGTATATATGAGAGACTCGTAAAATAATTCGAAGATAATGAATCATTAAAGGCAAAGGAAGGAAGAAAAGATTTCCCAGTTGGATCATCCTTATAATTGCATGCATGCATAATCATTTGATAAAAGCAGGATACAATCTTTAATTATTTGCTGGTTTAGTTTTCTTTTTATCCTTTTCTTTCTTGCTTTTAAAGACAGATGATTTTTGGCTAGATCGTTTCAATTAAACTAACATCATGAAGGGAAAAGCTAATCTTGATCACCCCATATATCATTTGTCCTCTGATATGAAAATATTTATATTGATGTTATATATAACTTAAACTCTTATATCAATAGTGAATCGTGCAACCTTAAACAAAAACGGTACAACCCCATTATTAATTTGTCTCTCTAAAAACGCCCCTGTTACTATTTTTTGAATTTACTTATTACACATTGAATGATCAATGAAATATTTACACTCAAACGGAAACTTGTTCCTTTTTTCAGCAAACGGAATTTGCTTTTGATGGACAAATTTTGAAGCTTAGACTTTCCATTTGGAAGCGGATTGACGATATTCATGCCCCTTACAAATAAGGTGCGGAAAATTGTGTACTCGACTCCAATTTATATATGTATCAAATCACTAAATACATGACATGTGTAATGCATTCATCGTTAAGTTTCTTCCCAGAGGAAATACTTCTAATTTTAATTAACTTTTTTGATCTCCCTCTAACCTATAAGTTACATATTCGAGCCGTGGAAGCAATCACTAATGCTTATATTACAATAGACTGTCTATACATTACACCCTTTGGTATGTCGCCTTTTCCCAAATCCTGCGAGAACGCGGAATGCCTTGTGCTTCGGGCTACCCTGATTTCACGCTGACAAACAATGTGAGTTGTCTGCAAGAAATTTCCTAATGATAGCTAACAAAATTCTTGTCTTCTCTATGGATATTGATACTTCATTTGTCATCATTAAAATTTCTTAAATATAGTTATGCATAATTAATAAAAATTAACCTAGGTATTTGGCGTTGGACATTAAGTCCCACATATCTTACATGTTTCATGGAGGTAGTTTTCCCATACTTTACGGGGCAGTGTTTCCCATGTTCATTGCCCATATAGTTTTGTTTCTGCGAAATCCTAGAGAGGAAAGTAAAGTACTACTATGATATGTCCCCAAATAATAACTTTAGTCCTAACTCATGAGAATTCGAGCAATCAATTACTCTAAAAGGTGAATACAAATTGACATCACTCATTGAGCAAACAGGAAACTAGTACAATAACGTAGACCACATTAAATCATTGTCACAAATTAAACGTACCTTGATTTGAAACCAAAAGGAAATAAATTAATATTTACATGTACAAAAGGTTTAGCTAAAATCTTGGTTAATTAATTAGCACAAACTAGCTAGAGAAATAGACTGAATCATTTGCTAGACGAGTGACTAGAACTCACTTCATATACTGCACTCTAATTAGTGGCGGAGCTCGGATTTTTTCAGTATAGATTCATTATCTTGTTTAACTTCAGATGCTGCACGAAATAGCTAGAGAAATAGACCAAATCATTTGCTAGACTAGTGACTAGAACTCACTACTGCTCTAATCAGAAGCGGAGCTAGGATTTTCACGGTATAGGCTCATTATCTTGTTCAACTTCAGATGCTGCACACAAAATAGCTAGAGAAATAGACTGAGTCATTTGCTAGTCGAGCGACTAGAACTCACTTCATATACTATTCTGATCAGTGACGGAGCTAGGATTTTCCCGGTATAGAGTCATTATCTTGTTCAACTTCAGATGCTGCATAAATTAAAATAGCTAGAGAAATAGACTGAACCATTTGCTAGACGAGCAACTAGAACTCATTTTATATACTGCTCTAATCAGTGGCGGAGCTAGGATTTTCACAGTATAGACTCATTATCTTGTTCAACTTCGGATGCAGGATCTTCCTCCTCTTCAAAATTATCAATGCCATAAGCTCCATGACCTTGACCAAAAGCTTTAATATGATCTTTAAGAGACCTCTTGTGCTTAAAATCAGATCCACAAACACAGTACCAAAGCTTGCCACAGTTTTTCTCATGTGTTCTCCAATCTCCTCTAACAGCAAAAGCTTTTCCACATTTCCTGCACATAAAAGGCTTAATTCCATGCTTCCTTTTGTAATGTGTTTGAAGTGTTCTGAAATCTTTCAATGGTTTTGCCCTTGGATGATCAATGTTGTTTCTGCAGCCAGGAGTACAGCAATAGCAAGGTAGCCTTAGCATCCCTGTTGGTTGAGTTCCCCTTAGTGATTCTGGACCTTTTCTGTATTGAGAGCCATGCCCCCACATATGCATCTGCAGCATACATAAAACATATTTAATTTATAAGCCGTGTTAGGTAAGGCTACGTACAATAGACCATTGTTGTCCGACCCTTCTCTTGACTCCGCACATAGTGGTAGCTTAGTGCACCGGGCTGCCCCCTAAAGACATAATTAATAAAGTATTCTCTCTGATAGTTTAAGCAGAGGTGAATCTAGGATTTGAACACTATGGGTTGAAGTTGGGATTCTCACACAAGCTATTTGAAATATATTATTTGTACTTACTTTGTAGATCTTTTAACTCATATACATGGTCCAAGTCAAGTTTACTAGGTTCAGATGAACCCATAAATAACACACTACATACACCTTGAGATTAAGCTTTTAAATTAGATAGTAACACAATTTTAATATGGTAACATAGCAAATACAAAACATGGATGCAAGCCTCATATCCTTGGCCCATAAAAAAAAGAAATAGGTCTACATTTTGAAAACGTGATTAATTAAGTAAATAAAGTATATTTTTGTCTATCAAAATAAGCTTTTAGATGAGTTGGAAGGAGCTACATAACATACTTAAGGTAGTATGTCTTCTGCAACACCAACACTGATCACTCTCGTTTCGCAAAAAAAAAAAATGAAAGAAAAGAAAGAGTGAAGTATTTTCAAAATATGTGCAAATCTCCAGTGTAAAAATGTAAAATATAAAAAAAATAAAGGTGCAAAAATTTAACATTAAATACGCCTGCCAAACAGTGAGAATGAACATGTATCTACTCCTTTGGTAGCTTCTGAATCTTTACTATGAACAGTAATATCCTGAATGAGCAGTTTCAAAAGAATTCGGAGTTTTACCCTAATTAGCACAAAAGAATTTTGGCGTAATCATATCAAGATAGAGTTTTCAACGAAATTGAAAGTCTGATCTTGTAATTTTTCCTTTTGTATTTTTCCTCAGGAGGGGTTGAAAACTTGAAGTCATTGGGATTGGAAGAAAAAATTTGACATCTCTTTTTGCTGCAGACTGTAGGTCTTTAAAGGACAAATTGAACTAAATCCTGAAAATATGGGAATAGTTCAATCTGAAATAATTAACTGTTGAGCACAGATTTCAGGGTACTAATTCAAAGCAAAAAGAACAACGCCCAAGTCTTGTTCAATCACATAAATGAGGTTTACTGACCATCTTCTTTCCATGGATCTGGTTTTATACTCAAAATCTCAAGCCCCAAAACACAAGAAAATCTAATAAGATGTAGAAATTTGAGATATATATAGTAATTCATATAAACTATATATGAATAACATCGACTCGGATCAAGAACATCGTCTCGATATATAGAAGAGGCCAATCACAAAAATAAAAATAAAAAAGCTGGACACCAGCAAGGCCTGTAGCTAGTTGTACAGATCAAAGTCGCTGACACAATAGATGTGAGTTCAATTCGCACTGATTCACTTCTCCCTTTCCTTCCTAAAAAATTAAGAAAAAAAAGAATTTAAGAAAAACAAAAGAAATGGAGATTTTGAGAACTTACTTGCATGTTGTTGTATCTATTGAAAGTCTTGAAACAAACAGGACAAGAGAATTGAGTAGGACCAATAAGAATCTGAGAAGGAGTGGGAATCCAATACTGTCCCTTGTTGAGTCTTGTGTTTATCATATTCATATCGGTAACATCATTATCATGATCATGATCATGATCATGATAGGTTTCTTCTTCTTCTTCATCTCTATTAGAAGAGAGAATAGACGCCAGATCAGCGGCACTAGGGTTTGGTAAACCTATATGAAGTGCTACAGTAACATCATTTTCATCATTTTCTTCTTCTTCTTGTTTACCAGCAGCATCATTTTTAGTATCACAATTATGATCTGTATATTTCTTGATCTTATTGTCCACATCCATAGTAGAAGTGCAACAATCCACTGGTTCTTGAACTACTACTTCATCGCCACGATCATGTTTGATTGGACTTAAGCTGAGGAGAGGGAGGGCTTCTTTCAAAGGAGGAGAAGGTGGAGGAGGAGGATGGTGATTGTAACTACTTTGGTAATTAGTTGAGTAGAAATTGTGAAGGAAATTAGGAGGAGGTTTAGAGTTAGAAGAAGGAAAATGGTGAGTATTATTAGGGTTGAATTTGAGCCAATATTGTTGTTGGGAGTGGTAGAAATTTGGTTGATAGTTAGGGTCAGTCATGGTGTCAAAAGCATAGATTGGGAGTGGGGAGCAAGAGAAGGAGCCAAGGAGGAGCCTTCTTGTTGGTTAGATGTTATATGCTTTTATAGAGAGAGAGAGAGGGGCAGGCATTAGGAAATTGATAGATGTGGTTTTCATGGTCATCAGAAGGGTGGGGGGGGGGGG
>MU770911.1:22896-39680 GCA_026770625.1 Nicotiana glauca | reverse complement strand
GGGGTCCTTGTTGGAGATTGATTACTGCACTAAGGGAAAAGGTAAAGGCAAAAGTACTTACCTAATTGCGAATTGCGAATTACTGTCTCTACCCAGTATAATAGTCTTTACACTCTTTCTACAACAACAACATATCGCATATCGAGTATATTTTCATACGTGAGAGTCGAAAAGGATAGTATATACGCAAACCTTACATTTACCTTATACTTTATACAATTACAATAATAAAGTAAATTGACATATATAGACTGTGAATGGCCCATGCAAGTCAAGAACATGCTACCTTCGCGTTATTTGCACGACGCTCTAAATAGCTGAGCTAATAGAATCTGTACACCCTCCTCTCTTTCATTTGATATGTCTTAGCTTGATTGCACACCAAACTTAGGAATTAAAAATATTATGGTCTTAAATAAATGGTATATATAACACATGACAAAAAACAAATTCTTTGATTTTATAGTTTAAACATGTTATGCCTTTTAATTATATAAGGGATTGTCATTAAGGATAAAATAAAAATATTAAAATTTAAGAGCCTATTAAATATAAATATGTGATACTTGTTTTTAAATAGATAAAAAAAGAAAGTAGAAGATATGAATTAAACAAAGGGATAGAGACCATGTATGCAGTAACTCGGTAAGACATGGGCCTACAGTTTCTGCTATGCATAGAACAAAACTAATAGAGAAATTTACTGAGAAGAAAGTGAAGGAAGCATTATGGGCTATTGCTGAGGACAAGGTGCCGGGACCAGATGGTTTGACAGTCAATTCTTTAAAGATGGTTGGGAAGTTGTAGGGAATGATGTGGTAGATGTTGTGCTGGAATTCTTCAGGAATGAAAAAAATGCTCAAAGTATGGAATAATACAGTAATTACCCTCATACCAAAAAGTTCACATGCCTGCAATGTAGGGGATTACAGACCAATAGCATGCTGTAATACAATATATAAGATCATCTCCAAGATGCTTTGTAATAGACTAGGAATAGTTCTCCCTGAGTTAATATCAGAAAACCAAAGTGCATTTGTAGCTGATAGAAGCATTGTATAGAACATTCTCATATGTCAAGATTTAGTAAGATTGTACAACAAGCCACAACTAAGAGTTGTTTGATCAAAATCGACCTCAAGAAAGCATATGATACGGTAGAATGGGGATTTGAGGAAATGTTATATGCTATGAACTTTCTTGGAAGATTCATTAAATGGGTGATAAACTGTATAACTACACAAAATACAATATTGCTTTGAATGGGGAATTGTATGGAAGTATTCAAGGCAAAAGGGGATTGAGGCAGGGGGATCCTATATCACCACTTCTAATTGTCATATGCATGGAGTACTTCTCTAGAATAATGAGGAGGGTAGCAAGTATGCCAGGATTTGAAAATCACACTAAATGTAAAGGGCTAAAACTCAATCATTTATGTTTTGCTGATGATGTTCTATTGTTTTGCAAAGGAACATATCAGACAGTATTGCTGATGCTTAGAGGACTTCGGACATTCTCAAGGGCCTCAAGATATGCACAAATGCAGGTAAATCCAATATCTTTAGTGCCAATATGGAACAACAAAGTCTGCTAGATTTATGTGAGTTAACAGGCTACCAGAAAGGGACATTACCATTTAAATATTTGGATCTTCCAATTTCAACTAAAAAGCTAAATGGTATAGACTGTGAAATGCTAGTAGATAGGATGACAACAGAAATTAAAACATGGGGATCAAAACACCTATTATACGCAGGTAGAGTGCAACTTATCAACTAAGTGTTAATGCATGTTCACACATGTTGGGCATCCATTATCCTACTACCAAAGGCAGTGAAGAACTAGATTACAATAGTGTGTAGAAATTTCCTATGGGATGGGAAGGAGGTGAGCAATAAAGCACCTTTAATAGCATGGGACTTGGTATGTAGACCAAAGGAAGTGGGAGGATTGGTAATCAGGGGCGGATCTACAGTTATAGGTACGGGTTCCCGGGAACCCAGTAGCTTTTGTCTAGACCCAGTATTTATATTAAGAAATCTGTTAAATGTATAAGAATTGTTATGTAGGAACCCAGTAACAAAATGTCTTGTTGGTTCAATGATAAAGTGAGGAACCCATACTAATTTTCCCAAAACCCACAATGCAAGTTCGAATCCCATCACTAGCATTTTTAACTTTGCTATGTTTATTTAATTAAAATAATAAAAGGAAAGACTAAACTAAAAGGTGTACAAGTCAACATCAGCAAAAACTATGTTTATTTAATTAAAAAATTAAAAGGAAAGACTAAACTAAAAGCAACATTAGCAAAAAAAAAAAAAAAATCTCTTTTCCTTCCCAATTCCCATTCTTTAACTCAAACGTTCAATGGAAAATTAGATTTTACAATTTGAAATACGTGACATCACTTGTCACAAATATATGTCTAGCTTATCTGGTCAAAACTTGAAGATCCCTTAGCAAAGACTTGAGTTCAAACCTTTATAGCCTCATTCTTTTGTTTTTAATACTTTTGTGCTACTTTACTAGCACAATACATTTTATAAATTGAAGGATGCTTATACGTTGTATTATTTCTTTTTCTTGAATGTTTTTTTTAAATATGATATTATTACAATATTTTTTTATTTTATTCACGTCTAAAATAGTGACACCGCTTAAAATTTTTTTGCGTACGCCATTGATAGGAACCCATACACTTCAATTCCTAGATCCGCCTCTGTTGGTAATCACAAATGGGATGTTATGGAATGAGGCTGCAATAGGCAAATATGTATGGAATACTGCTAGAAAGGCAGATGACTTATTGGTGAAATGGATAGATCACATATACTTACAGGGTAGCTCTTGATGGCAATATAAGCCTCCTAAGAATTGTTGATGGTATTGGAGGAAAATATGCTCGGTGAGGAACATATTTTCACAGAGGTATGTAGAACAAGGGTGGTTAACAAGAAACGGCAAATATAATATCAAAAGTAGCTACTTGTGGTGACTAGGAAGTATGAAAAGTTGGCCTTGGAGTAGGTGGGTATGGAACAAGGAAAGTGTCCCCAAACATAGCTTCACATGTTGGCTGGCTGGACATGGAAGATTTTTTACAAGAGACATTGCAAAAAATGAGGGTTACACAAGATACAATATGTACAATATATGATAGTTCACTTTAGACGATAGAACATTTATTTTTTGAATGCTAATTCTCAAGAGCTTGCATGTATGCATGACAAAATGATTGAATATTGGAGTGCAGAATACTATGGATAAGGCTAACAAGAGGGGTCAAAGGTGAAAATTACAGAACATTGGTAAAATCAGTACTAGCAGCACTGGTCTATGCTACATGGAAGGCACGTAACGAAGCACTATAACACCAAAGAGTCCATAATCCTAGGATAACTTGTACTAAAATTCAGCAGGACTGCAAAGTAAGGAATGATAGAATAGGAAGTAAGAAAGGAAGTAGAAGGGATAGGGAGTGGATAGAGGATCTGTATAGGAAAAAGCTATAGCTCAAAAGAACCATAGACAGTTTTGCGACTATAAAATTATAGGTAGAAATACCTAGCTTCTATAGTTTGTACAATTTTAAAATGTATACCTTATATAGTTCTTGTTGGGATGATTAATAATTTTTTTTTTCACAAAAAAAAAAGATATGAATTAAGAGAGAGAGGGAGTATGATATTGTAAATAATCCTTCATAAAAATGAAATTAGTAACTTGCGATATATAAGACAAGTTACTTATTATAGGGTGTGTTTGGTATAACGGAAAATATTTTCTTGGAAAATACGTTGTAATCTCACTTATTTTTCGGTGTTTGGTATGCAAATCAAGGAAAATAACTTCTCAAGAGTATTCATAAATAATTTAGATACAATAAATATGAACGCATAAACTTTCGAACCAGCAACATTCCGAAACCACAAATTTCATAAACTTCTGAGACGCTAAACTTTTGAACCCAAAAACTTTCAAACCTGTAAACTCTATAATTTCTAACCCTGCAAACGTTCAAACACATAAACCTCCGAACTCATAACTTTGGAACTCGAAAAATTTCAAACTAATAAACTGAAAAATAAAAAATCCAGAATAGAAAACATGAAATTGAAAATACAAAAAAAAAAGTAAAAAATAAATATTTTTTTGAGGGTGGGGGTGACAGAGTTGGCGTGGGTGAGTGGTGCAGAAAAATAAAAAAATAAAAAATTGAAAATACAAAAAAAAAGTAAACAAAAAATAAATTTTTGCGCGGGGGAGTGGGTGCCGTAGACGTAAAATTACAAAAAATTGAAATAAATTAAAAAAAATTGTGGGGAGGGGGGAAGGGGTTAGCAAGGTGGGTGGTGACTGAGAGAGGGGACGGGAGAAGTGGGGTAGGGAAGAGAAGGGGGAGAGGATTGAGGTTAGATGTGAGGGTAGGTAGAGTTTTTGGAAAATAGTTTCCTAACTTTTTTCAAGGAAGTTAATTTTAGAAATTTGATATTTAAGAAAATATTTTTCAAACTATTTTATGCAACAAACAGTAGAAAATAAAAAAATATTTTTGGTCGTACCAAACACACCCATGATACGTTAAAAGTACGGATAGTGCAAAATTTTAGTACAATGGTAATGTATATAATTACTGTATCAGTAGTTAGCCAATAGAAACGGCTAAATGGCAGTAATTATTGTAAGTAATATTGCAGAATTTTCCTCTGGTTAAATCATCTTTCTAACGGTTCCTTATAAAATTTAACAGTAAGAGTTTGTTAAATATTTGACGGTATTCGAAAGCATATTTAATGGGTCATTTTGAACCAACCCCAATAGCTAAAGGGTTATTTTGTCTTTTTCTTAACTTTCGAATATCAAATTCTGTTAATTTTATTTTTTAACTAAATTAGCACTAAGTATATCTACGTGCTTATATATACGCACACACATATGCCCAACACCTCCATGTTTGACATAAAAGATGCTAAATACTTTATAAGTGAAAACATTCAAAATGAATCAAGGGTAAATCGTAATCGAAGATAATGAGACCTAGAGATATGTGTTATGTTCTTTATTGCTTCTAATGGATTGGATACACAAGAGAGAGAGAGAAAAAGAGAGAGAGTTTGATGCTTGTTCAATAAAAATCAGATCCCCTTTACAACATTGAGATCCTTCCTTTTTATAATAGGAGACCATCCTTGAAATAATAAAATAATACAGAGATTGGTCGTGTTCCTTCGGGGAGACGACGAGACCGATGATACAGTTCACTCTGACGTCCTTAGGTCGTGCCCTTACTTCGGTTAGCGTATATTCGCTGGTCGTTCCTACCAACCGTAATGGGTAGAATTTGACCCCATATAGTTAGTCCCTCCGTTCATCGGTGATGCATCGAGGTGCGTCCCCGATGGATGGAACCATGAACCTCGTTCTGGGAGAATTTGACCTTGCTTGAAGACGGCATCGTGAATGAGAGTGAACGTTTGAGATTATTGAAATGTTGACGCACAATCTCTTTCTTAGAGTGATGTCATCACATGCATGCGTCATCATTACGCATATTCCCGATGAAGCACAAAAGGCATTCTGATGCTTGGTTTCCCGCACCCGTTTGAACTCTGTTTCTTCGATTTCAACGCCTCCCAACCCTATAAATAGGGGAAGGGTTTAACTTGATCTGACTTTTGATCATTTGCAAGCATTTTCTGGCCTTCTAAGAAAACACTCCCTTTCTACGAAACCCCACCGTTCCTTAGAAATCACACTTTCTGTTGTGTCCTAAACCGCTCCCTGAACGAAAATTATGGCAAAACCCCGACGGGATAATAATTCGAGGGCTCGCGATAATACGCCATTTGATGTACCGTCTCCATCTCGCGGCGATGAGGGAGAAGGAGAAGAGGAGCTCACCCCTCTTACTGTGGACAACGTGCTACCGAAGCAACTTCTTGTTAGGAAAGACTTCCAAAAGCACTCCCCCGCGCAACCTTCGGAGCGTTCTGAGTTAACGCAGGATCACTTAGATGGTTTCACACGTCGTTCGACATATCTGCTCATGTGGAGATGGTCACAGCGGGAACGGATTATGCGAACGTCCACAGACCGAGATATTGCGTGTTCTATGAATATCCATTTTTAATTGGTTATGGTCATCCCATCTTTCCTTTGGCGGAGGAGCTTTGCCGCTTTTACAACATGTGTCCATCTCAACTTACTCCATACATCTTAAAAGTGTGTAGGATAATGTCTACATATGCAGAGCTGGCTAGGTGCGAGGTCTCTGTCCACCACCTTTTGCAGTTATTCAGCGCCGGTTATCTAAGGGGTACATGCTGCATTTGAAGAGCCGTGGCTCGAAAGGGCTGGTGGTCAAGACCGATAATCGAGCCGGCCTTGGTTACTAGCGTAGGTACTTCTTTATTAAAATGGAACACCTGGTGTCTAACCCTGTCGGGTTCCCAGAGAGTTGGAATTCGAAACGTAAGCGTTTCCATTCGTCGAATTCTTTATCATACATGACCTCGGCGGTTCTGGTCGTACCATTGTTATGATTTTTCCTTTTAATTTGCAGCAATGGCTCACACACCCTGGTTCATCACTAGTATCAAGCAATGGGTAGCCGGTTTGCTGCCTTACGTGGAAGAAACCCAAACATGGTCCGTATTTCTTCAACGCTACGGTCCCGTAGGCCCTTCAGGTAGTTCTTCGACTTTAGTCGGTAGTTTCCACAAACTTTATCAACTGAACTATTTGTGTCGACAGGTCGAACCGTTCCCAGGAAGAAGGCGACGATATCTACCTCCGCTCGATTAGGTATTGACCCGGATGCTCAGGAGGTACTTTGTGCATCCGTCAGGGAGGGTATTCCTGTAGTTCCTTTAGAAGAGGTTGCGCCTGTGGAGGCGGATACGAATAAAGCGACACCATCGACACCATCTCCGCAGCCTGCGGATGAGCCTTCCGAGGGCGAGGAGCCTGAAGAGAGAAAAAGGCGGAGGCTTGAGACGGGCAAGGCGGTGGCAACTGAGGATGAAAGGAGTAATGTGCCTCGTTAGACGCCTAGACTTATCTTCATGGCCGACGCTATTCGTTGGGGGAGGTTGGCCCATCAGGCGAGTGCGGCTGCCGATGCCAGCTTAGTTCGTGTTACTGAGGGTGGCGCGACATCCATCGTTGGCGGGGATGCTGAGGGATCGGACCCTGAGATCGCCCAAGAAGATATAGACGGGCTGGCGGAAGGCCTCACGTATGTGGAGATGACGGCGGACGGGTCCGATCGCCGGATCGTGATTCCGGGGGCTTATAATTTATTACAGCATAGCGAACAGGCAGCGTTGGAGATGGCTTTGTTATGTGCCGCCCCCGAGCGTGAAATGCTAATAGTTATCAGTGATGCGGAGCTATCTCGAAGGGTCGCCGACATGACTTTACAGGTAAACTTCTATTCTTCCGTGTGTTGTGAGGTTGACTTTGATGTGTACTAACTCATGTTTTCTCCTTAGAACCTTGTTTTGGAGGTGGAGAGGAGGCATCGCAAGCAGAAGAAAGTGACCGTTTTCAATAAAATGGTGAAGAAGTATAAGAGGTGTCGCTCCAAGCATCAGGAGGCGGTGGACCTTTTCTAACAGGACCCCAAATTTTGGGTGTTCCGGGAAGGACTTCAACAGAAGGAGGTGCAATTGAAGCGCAGGGTTGCCGAGCTGGAGAAGACTGATGAGGAGTTGGTGAAGGTTGTGGCTCGTAATAGTGAGCTGGAATCACTCCTCAAATCGAGGGAAGAGGAGTTGGAGCTTAGTCATTGGGTGGTGGCAGAGGTTGCCGATTTGCACTGTATGGTGGCGGCCTTGACTGCCGAACTCAAAGCCAAGGAGGCAGAGGTCGACGTTCTTAGGCGTACTGTCCTACCAAGGCCTGGAGACGTGGCTCGACCTTCTTCTTCCCCGCTCTTGTCTGACGAGGATGCGCGTCGGGATGCGCATGAGATGTGGGTTTATGCGGAGGCCAGACTGGATGTATACAAGAAACTTCTCGTTGCCGGTCATGCCATTTAGGAGGAGGTTCAGGAGCAGTAGCGCGAGGCTCGTGCCGCTCGGGCAGTCTGCGGGTATAGTTCTGACTCCCCTGACCGGGAGGGCTATGCATCAGAGGACGTTAACGGGCTGGATTTCGACTCCTGGTTCAATGAAGCTTACCGCCTCAGTGGTGACGGTCGAGATGGAAAACAGACGGGAGGGCGTTGGGTAAGATGGCGAGGCTCCTTAAAATTTGTATATGTTTTGCTTTTTGTATAATGTAATGGGGGCCCTTTGCGGGACTGAATGTATATACTTTTTTTTCACAATGTATGAATCATACTTTTGCTGTTATTCTTTTTGTGTTGTTCTTTGTTTTTTAGAACTTCACCCCCGCAGAGCTGATATTCGTTTGTTTGTAGAAGATTCTTTGCCTCTTTGGGTAACACCGAAGTGGTACAGGCGGTCTCGGGGGTGGTCCCCTAGGGCTAACCGCATTCGTAGATAAGTCAAAACCCGATCTTAGTGAATAAATAAGATGAAATTTTAACTGTTGTTTTAATGTTGTTCGTTGTAATCGAACTTGATTGACGCTTAAGCGATGGATTTTGCTAAAGGGATGTAACTTTGACTGTCGTCGAAGTGTCATCCGTCGTTATGGAGTGAGGTCGACGTTTAATGGCGATAGACTTAGCCCATAGGATGTAACTTCAACTGTCGTTGAAGTGTTATCCGTCGTTGTCGAGCAGGGTCGACATTTAATAGTGATGGCCTTAGCCAATAGGATGTAATTTCAACTGTCGTTAAAGTGTTATCCGTCGTCGTCGAGCAGGGTCGACGTTTAATGGCGATGGCCTTAGCCAATAGGATGTAATTTCAACTATCGTTAAAGTGTTATCCGTCGTCATCGAGCAGGATCGACGTTTAATGGCGATGGCCTTAGCCAATAGGATGTAATTTCAACTATCGTTGAAGTGTTATCCGTCGTCGTCAAGCAGGGTCGACATTTAATGGCGATGGACTTAGCTAATAGGATGTAATTTCAACTGTCGTTGAAGTGTTATTCGTCATCATCGAGCAGGGTCGACATTTAATGGCGATGACCTTAGCTAATAGGATGTAACTTCAACTGTCGTCGAAGTATTATCTGTCGTCATCGAGCAGGGTAGACATTTAATAGCGATGGCCTTAGCCTATAAGATGTAATTTCAACTATCGTCGGAGTGTTATTCGTCGTCGTCGAGCAGGGTCAACATTTAATAGCGATGGCATTAGCCGTTTACACAATAGAGATGGTGGCCTTAGCCGTTTACACAATGGAGATGGTGGCCTTAGTCGTTTACACAATGGAGATGGTGGCCTTAGCCGTTTACACAATGGAGATGGTGGCCTTATCCGTTTACACAATGGAGATTGTGGCCTTAGCCATTTACACAATGGAGATGGTGGCCTTAGCCGTTTACACAATGGAGATGGTGGACTTAGCCGTTTACACAATGGAGATGGTGGCCTTAGCCGTTTACACAATGGAGATGGTGGCCTTAGCTGTTTACACACCTTAGCCGTTTACACAATGGAGATGGTGACCTTAGCCGTTTACACAATGGAGATGGTGACCTTAGCCATTTACATAATGGAGATTCACCTAGGCTAGTCCCTTTATTATATCGGCCTAGAGAGCATGTCGAGTGGGTGATATGATAAACTTGTCCTCAGATACCCCCAGGTGTCCCTTTATTATATCGGCCTGGAGAGCATGTCGAGTGGGTGATATGATAAACTTGTCCTCAGATACCCCCAGGTTCCCCTCCGCCGCCTCGTTAAAAACCTCCCCGAGAAAACCCAATTGGGACAAAACTCGGGTAAGGGAAAAAGAGTACGACTCGGGAGACGCCTTTCAGAAATGGAAGTACTTGAGGTGAGCGATGTTCCAGTTGTTTTGGAGTGTTTTTCCTTCCATTGTTTCCAACTGGAATGCTCCTTTGCTCGCTGCTGCTGTGATTTTATATGGTCCGTCCCAATTGGTGCCCAATTTTCCTTCGCTCGGGTCTTTTGACGCCAACGTTTTGGCTTTGAGGACGTAATCACCCACTTTGAGTGGTCTTATTTTGGCTTTTTTGTTGTAATACCTTTTGACCTGTTATTTTGGACCGTCATTCTTATATGGGCCATGTCCCTTCGTTCTTCGGCCTCGTCGAGGTCCTGAAGTCTATTCATGTCGTTATCTGCTCTGCTGGTATGTGAATACCTTAGGCTTGATTCTCCAATTTCAACGGGTATGACCGCGTCGGTTCCGTAGACCAGTGAGTATGGTATTTCTCTTGTGCTGGATTTGGGCGTGGTCCGATGTTCCCACAGCATTTCCGGTAGTAGTTCGGGCCACAGCCCTTTGGCTTCTTCGAGTTTCTTTTTCAGTATGTTCAGTACCATTTTGTTGGAAGATTCTGCTTGGCCATTGGCGGCGGGTAATATGGCGTGGAAAGTATTCGCTTGATGTGCCATTTCTCGAAGAACTCAGTTGTCTTTTTGCCAATGAATTGGGGGCCATTGTTGCAGTTGATTTCCTTGGGGATGCCGAAACGACATATGACATTTTTCCATATGAAGGCGATGATTTCCTGTCCGCGTATCTGGGCGTACGCACCTGCTTCCACCCACTTGGAGAAATAGTCAGTTAAAACTAACAGAAATCGTACCTTTCCTCGTCCCGTTGGTAGGGGACCGATTATGTCCATTCCCCACTTAATGAAGGGCCAGGGTGAGGTTACTGAGTGGAGAGGCTCTCCTGGTTGATGTATCATGGGGGCATACTTTTGGCACTGTTCGCACCAGTGAACGTACTCTGCTGCCTCTTTTTTCATAGTGGGCCAGTAATAACCGGCTCGGATGATACAACGGACGAGGATGCGATTACCTGTATGGGCACCACAGTGACCCTCATGCACCTCTTTGAGTACTTGCCTCGTTTGGTGTGGCCCTAGGCACTTAGCGAGGGGTCCGCCAAACGTTTTTTTGTAGAAATCGTGATTTATCAGGCTGTATCGGGCGACTTGTACACAGAGCTTCTTGGCTTCTTTTTTGTTGAGTGGGAGTGTCCCGTCCTGTAGATAGGAGACAAACTGTTTGCGCCAATCCCAAGTAAGATTTAAGAGAGTACCTCAGCGTGATCGATGGCTGAATGGAGGAGGGTGACTACACTCTCCCTGTTGATATTTTTGGTGGCTGCGGCCAGTTTCGCTAAGCCGTCTGCTTCGACATTTTGCGCCCTAGGTATTTGCTCAAAGCGGCACTCGTCGAACTCAAGCATCAACTTGTGGATTTCTGATTGGTATTTTTGTGGTCTCTACTCCTTAATTTGGTAAGTCACGGTGAACTGGTTCACCACGAGTTGGGAATCGCAAAGGAGGATGAGTCGTCGAGCCCCGTATTTGATGGCTAACTTCATACCTGCAACCACAACCTCACACTCGGCCTCATTGTTAGTCATCTCGGGGCATCGTATGGACTGATGAATTATTTCACCCGTGGGGACTTCGAGAACGAGTCCCAGTCCCAATCTCGAGGCATTAGTGGCACCGTCAGTGTAGAGGGTCCAAAGGTCGGTACTAGGGGAGGCACGAATGGCCTCCAGTTCCGCTTCCGACAATATCTTTGTGCTGAAGTCGGCGACAAAGTCGGCAAGTACCTGCGACTTGATGACGTTTCTTGGGTGATAGGATATGTCGTGCTCATTGAGCTCTATGGCCCATCTGGCGAGCCTGCCCGACAGCTCAAGCTTGTGTAGGATGCTTCTCAGGGGGAAGGTCGTTATTACTTTTATGGGGTGGCACTGAAAATAGGGTCTAAGCTTTCGTGAAGCTACAACTAGTGCTAGGGCCAACTTCTCGAGGTGTGGGTACCGTGTTTCGGCATCCACTAGGTTTTTGCTAATATAATAAATAGGAGATTGCGTACCTTTGTTTTCGTGGACCAAGACTCGCTGACAGCGACTTCGGACACCGCCATATATACCAGCAAGATTCGCCTGGGTTCGCTTTGACTAGCAACGGTGGTGAAGATAAGTATGATTTTAGTTTTCTCAAGGCCTCGACGCATTCCTCGTTCCACTGCAGCCCGAGATCTTTTCTCAAAACGTTGAAAAACTTATGGCACCTGTCGGAGGATCGCGAGATGAACCTGGATAGGGCGGCTATTCGTCCTGTCAGCTTTTGTACCTGCTTTTTACTATTCAGAGTCTCAGGTATTGCGTCTATTGCCTTGATCTGGTATGGGTTGACCTCGATACCTCGTTATGATACGAGGAAACCCAAAAACTTTCCCGAGGCCACGTCGAAGGCGCACTTTTCCGAGTTTAACTTCATCCCGCACCGTCTTAGTATCTCGAAGGCTTCTTTCAGATGGTCCATGTGGTCTTCTTTCTTTGCCGACTTCACTAGCATATCATCGATATAGACCTCCATGGTCTTGCCAAGCTGTTCCTTGAACATTTTGGTAACCAGTCTCTAATACGTTGCCCCTACATTTTTTAGTCCGAAGGGCATCACCTTGTAGCAATACGTCCCTTGGTGGGTGATAAAAGTTGTCTTTTCTTGGTCCTCCTCGGCCATCATGATCTGGTTGTAGCTGGAGTAGGAATCTAAGAAGCTTAGCAGTTCATGTCTTGTCGTGGCGTCAATTAACTGGTCGATATGGGGTAATGGGAACGAATCTTTCGGGCATGCCTTGTTAAGGTCAGTGAAATCCACGCACATTCTCCATTTCCCATTTTTCTTTTTGACCATGATGACATTGGCGACCCATTGGGGGTACTTTGATTCTCTGACGGACCCGTTGGCTAGTAGATTATCTATTTCTTCACCGATCGCCTATTTGATTACGGCGTTGAACTTCCTTCTAATTTTTCACACGAGTGGATATAGTGGGTCGATGTTCAGCTTGTGAGTGGCGATATCTTTCGGGATTCCCGACATATCTGAATGAGAAAAGGCAAATAAATCTGTGTGGTTAGTTAGAAATTCATGGTACTTACTTGGGTTGCAGAGTCTGTGCCCAATATAGGCTTTCTTTGTGTGGTCGGTGTTGTCCAGTTGGATTGGGTCGAGATCCTCGACTGTCGCTTTGCAGGCTTCTACGACGTCTGGATTTTTGATGGATTCCATCGTCGGGTCGACCTTTGTCCCTGACATGGCTGATTGCTATGCCTCCGCAGTTGCTCCTTTCAACTGTTTGGTGTGGGAACAGTCTTGAGCGATTTGGTAGCATTCTTGTGCGGTGTGTGGCTCGCCCCGAATGCTAAATACTCCCCATAGGGTAGGGAACTTGATCACTTGGTAGAAGCTTGAGGGGACTGCTCGCATGGCATGTATCCAAGGGTGTCCTATGATGACGTTGTAGGCTGTCTCCTGGTTCATGATGTGGAAAGTGGTTTCCAGTGTGACTCCCCCCGCTAAAACTGGCAATTATATCTCCCTGGAGGTCCGTTCTACTGCATTGTTAAAACCTGTCAGTGTTATGCAACGCGGTATTATCTTAACTTCGAGTCTCATTTGCACAAGGACTCTTGGATGGATAATACTGGCGCTGCTTCCATCGTCAACCATGATTCTCTTAACATCAATATCGGCAATACGTAAAGTTATGAAAAAAACATCATAATGAGGAAAAGACAAACCGTCGGCATCGGACTTATCGAAGGTGATACTTTCTTCGAAGTTGCCATACCGTTCGTGGGCGATTGTTCATTTCAATTTGTGTATGGTGGTGAACTTTACGTGGTTGATTGCTGAATCATCGCTGCCTCCGACGATCATGTTTGTGGTGCGTGCTGGCGAAGGTGGTTTCAGCGGCCCTTGGGGTTGTTCCCGCCCTCGTGCGAAATTGGTCTTTCCATTATCGCTAAGCAACTCCCTCAGGTATCCTTGGTTTAGCATCCTGACTACATCTTGTCGTAGACCTATGCAGTCTTCAATTTTGTGTCCTCTTTCTTGATGGAACTCGCATAGGACGTTTGACCTCCTTGTGGTAGGATATGATTTCATTTTCTACGGCCATTGCACCTTGGTGCCCAGCTTCTCCAGTGCATACACTATTTCTAAAGGAGACACGCAAAAGTTATGGGTAGATAATAAAGGGGGCATACCTTTTTCATTCCGGAGTGGAGCGACATGTCGTTGCAATGCCTCTGTGTGCCTCGACGGTAGTGGGTGGGAGGATCTAATGTATGGCTGATGCCTTTCTTTGTTGAAGCGCGGGAGTTGTTCCCGTCGCCCGTCGTTGCGTCGATCCCTTCTTGATTCTGATTGTATCGTCGTTAGACGTTGGGTTGGTCCATTGAGGTCGTCCTTATCCGCTCGTACTTCGGCACAGTAGGCGTTGTGGATCTCTTCCTATGTGGTGGGGGGATATTTCATGAGTCGGCTTAATAGTTTTTTGGTCGCCCTCGAACCGTCTCTGTTCAGCTCGTTTTGGAAAGCTGCGACTGCCATGCCTTCCGATACATTTGGTAAGCTCATCCTTACCCTGTTGAACCTGGCCAGGAAGTCCCTGAGTCCCTCTCCTACGGTTTGCCTGACAGCGAAAATATCGTTGACCCTGGCCTCTGCTTTCTTTGCTCCTGCATGGGCGGTGGCGAACTTATCCGCCATTTATTTGAATGTTGATATTGTCCTAGCTGGTAGCTGAGAGTACTATGTTAGGGCCCTCCCTGTCAACGTTTCTCCGAACTTTTTCAGCAATACGAATGGTACTTGTTCTTTTGACAAATCCTTGCCCTTCACAGCGGTCACATAGTGGATCAGGTGGTCTTCCGGATCCATAGTCCCGTCATATATCCTCAAGTAAGGTGGCATCTTGAAGGTTTTCGGGATTGGGTGAGGGGCAGCCTCCTCGTTGTACGGCTGTTCGACGAATCTTCCTACGTCGCGTTTTGGCAATAACTTAGGAGCACCGGGAATTTTGTGTACTCTTTCCTGATGCTCTTTCATTTGATCTCGAAGTGCCTTGTTCTCATTCTCCATTTCTTCCATCTTCTTAAGGATGGCTGCGACTGCACCATCGTTGGCCTGGACATCGATGTGGGTGTTATTTGTTCGTACAATATCGGGTTCACCGGTGATAGCGGCGATGTCTGCCACTGACGGATTTCTAATGTTGTTTGGGGTGACTTTTCAAGCAAGCTACCTAGAGTGTTCATCAACCACTCCTCCAGTAGCTTTTTGACCCTCGGGGGTGGTGTTTCTTTGACCGCAGATGTAGAGGCTTTGTGCAAGATTGTCAGGTCTTCTGATGAAGAGGGTGAGATCTCTCCATCTGGTGCACTACCAGGTGTTGTACTCAAGATGTTTTCTCTGCTGGCCTCGTTGAGAGGGCCTATGAGATTAGCTGTGACGCCTGCTATTGCTTTCATTCTTGCATCATTTTCTGTCATTTTTGGCTTATGTAGGGTGTGAAGAACGGTGGTTCGTTGTTCTTTTTTGATATTCTAGGTGCAAACAATGATTTCGTTTGCCGAAATCCCCATAGACGGCATCAAATTGTTTGACTTAAAAGATACTAAATACTTTATAAGTAAAAACAATCAAAATGAATTAAGGGTAAATAAAAAATCACAGATAATGAGACCTAGAGATATGTGTTGTGTTCTTTATTGCTTCTAATGGATTGGATACACAAGAGAGAGAGAGAGAGAGAGAGAGAGAGAGAGAGAGAGAGAGAGAGAGAGAGAAAGAGAAAGAGAGAGAGTTTGATGCTTGTTCAATAAAAATCAGATCCCCTTTACAACATTGGGATGCTTCCTTTTTATAATAGGAGACCCTCCTTGAAATAATAAAATAATACAGAGATTGGTCGTGTTCCTTCGGGAAGACGACGAGACCGATGATACAGTTCACTCCGACGTCCTTAGGTCGTGCCCTTATTTCGATTAGCGTATATTCGCTGGCCGTTCCTACGAACGGGGAGACGTAATGGGTAGAATTTGACCCCATACACTCCACACAAGAGAACACATCCTTTTTCCAGTCCTTTTGTCTCCCTTAAAACAAATAAAAAAGTTTTAAATAAAGAAACAAGACGAAAAAGATTAACAATCAGAACTCATACTTTTCTTCTCCTCCCCACTACCAATATATCTTTTCTTTTGCCCCCACAAAAATCAGGAAGAAAAAAGCTTTACTACAATAAAATTCCTCTTATTTTACAAAATCTATAAAAAAACATTTACTTATTTTATGAACGTTAAATCTTAGATCATAAATCCTTTACCTGAATTTTTATGCTGTAGATTTTCTTTGCAATACTGTTGCGGAATATCGTGGGCTAACTAGAATACAATCACACACAAAGCAAATAGAGAAGAAAAAGAAACACAAGGATTTAACGAAGTTCGGCTAAGCCTAATTCCCGGGGCAAAAGAAGAGAGTTTTCCACTATGAATGAGAAGAAAAGCACAATACAATCTATAGAATCCCCAACTACAACCCCTATATATAGATTCCAAAAGGTCTCAAACATATATGAGAAAGATTTTCCAATTTGACAAGGACTATAGGTTTTCCTTTCCCAAATCTATTAGGACAATGAGTTTTCCTAAACCTATAGGGATTATGGATTTCCTAAAAATATAAGGAAATAATTCAAGCCACAAATAACAAACACAACCATAAAAAAAACATCATTAATGTACTTTGACTTCTCTGCTACTCCCTCCATTTCATTTTATATAACATTGTTTGATGAGAAATATATAAAGCTAATAATAAAAAGAAGTTGTAAAAA
>MU770911.1:7107-22081 GCA_026770625.1 Nicotiana glauca | reverse complement strand
TTTCTTTATGGATTTTAGTATTTTTGTTATTGAATATTTTAGTACAATGTTATGACGCATCTCATATTATTGTATTATTTTCTTGAAAAATATATTATATAGTTGTATCCTTGTAGGATTAGAGAAGTATGTGGAGCACAAGTTATATATTTGTGCTACGAAGACTTATCGGGAAAAAAAAATCCGAAAATCCGAAAAAACCCGAAAAATCCGAGATTGAAAAACCCGATTTTGTTGGTTTGGTTTGGTTTATAGATTTAAAAATCTGACACTATTGGTTTGGTTTGGTAATTGAAAAATCCGAACCAACCTGGCCTACGTACACCCCTACCGGAGTCCATTCGTTTTATGCTAGAGTTCCCTAAATAGCAAGAAGCAAGTACGAGATGATTTGCTAACAATAAAAATATGAACAAACCAAAATTGTAATTGACAAAAGAATTTGAATAGTTTTGAAAAACACAAAATGCCAATTTAGACATTTTTCCAATTTTAATTGTTGGTCTAAATGCAAGGTAAAATTGCACATAGTTGACTTATAGCCATTTGGCCAAACTTCTAAAATTAACTTATTTTAAGAAATACTTTTCTCAAAAGTATTTTTCAAAAAAGTGATTTTGGTGATAAGCAGTTAATTGTGTTTGGCTAATTAATTTAAAAAGTACTTTTGAACAGTAATTAATGTTTAGCCAAACTTTTAAAAACTGCTTCTAAGTATATTTTTCTCAAAAGCGCTTCTCAGAAAAATGCTTTTGGAGAGAAACTATTTTTTTTACTTTTTAAAAATACTTTTTTTCCCTTCTAAAAGCTTGGCCAAACAGGCTATTAATGTGATCATGTCTTTTTTCAGATTTTATGCAATGCAGAAGTTTAGTACACCAAATTACCTTTAAATAGAGTTCAGAACCTTTTTATTGTATTTTTGGACAAATATGACGTTAATAAGTGCAAAAAAAAGTTACTTTTCTATATATAATGCCGAAATTCAAAGCGCTATACCTTAACGGTAACTTTTGCCGTTAAGATATAGCGCAAAGAATAATTGCGATTGGGTTCGTGGGTTGTTTTTGAAACTCAAAATCAATTCCAAAGTTCTTTTTATATCAAACTATAAGAACCAACACGTGAGCTTATTTTCTGGAAATGGTCTCTGCATAATGTATACTAGCTTGGCATGTCACATGTGGACAAATATATAAAATCTTTTTTTTTTTAAAATATAATATCTAATGAAACATAATCCAATTAATTAATAATAATCACAAGTGATTTGCATAACGTATTTCAACGCTGACTTTTCAGATCACGAAACAAAGTAGTGTTTGTAATTTTGAGTTTCCAAGAGTGCACGAGTGTGTTTTGTTTCTTATGAAGGATGACAGGCCTTTAGCAAACCAATGCTTGTGTCTTGTATTTGGATTTTGAAACATATGCCACCTCTTGGTTTCCATAATCCGATTTCATTATTCTGAGAGGTTTGGAGAAGCAGTCTCATGAGGTACAATGTTTTCCTCTCAGTGTTTGGCAAATATTCTAACGGAACTCAATATTTTCTTACCTGACATATAAAAATACAGGTAAAAATCTATTAAATATTCAAAATTCATAATTTTAGGAGTACAATAAATTCAGTTTTAATATTTTTGAAATTGAATTTATCAGACTTAAATTTTGCATCCGCTTCTGAGCATAAGCTCTCATGATTAAAATGCTCTTATTATGTAAGAATCAAAAGGAATTTTCAAATGAAATAAGAAAAAAAGGCAATACAACCAACTTTCAACTAATTTAGTAACGATGGACATGAATAAAGTGAAATTGGTATAAAGTTTTCGTAGAGTTGATTCCAATAACAACAACAACAACAATAACTACCCAGTATAGTCTCGCAAAGTGGGGTCTGGGAAGGATAATATGTAGACAGGCCTTACCCCTAATCGAAAGGGCAGAGAGGCTGTTTCCAATCGACCCTCGACTCAGGGAGGGAAAGGAAAAACAAAAACAAAAACAAAAGCAAAAACAAAAGCAAAAGAGCATTAGTAACTCCAGCAAAAATCACATAAATAATTATCTAAACAAAAGAACCGTAAGAACCATAAATAAAATGACATGCAATAATATTAAACAGTAACTACCATAAGGGGACACAATCAAATACACAAATCATCTATGGAGAGCCCTACCAAACCCCACCCACCCCGGGAAAAGGAGTACAAAAAATTCTAGAAGCCCCTATCCTACAACCCTGATACTAGACCTCCAAACTTTCCTATCAAGGTCCATGTCCTCGGAAATCCGCATTCTAGCCATGTCCTGCCTAATCACCTCTCCCCAATACCTCTTAGGCCTCCCTCTGCCTCGACTCACGCCGACCACCGCCAGCCGCTCACAACTCCTCACTAGGGCATCAGGGCTTCTCCTCCGCACATGCCCGAACCACCTGAGCCTCGCCTCTCGCATCTTCTCATCCACTGAGGCCATCCTCACCTTCTCCCGAATAACTTCATTCTTAATCTTATCTAACCTGGTGAGTCTGCACATCCACCTGAGCATCCTCATCTCCGCAACCTTCATTCTCTGAACATGAGAGTTCTTCACCGGCCAGCACTCCATCCCATACAACATGGCAGGTCTAACCACAGCTCTATAAAACTTTCCCTTGAGTTTCTGTGGCACTTTCTATAGAGTTGATTCCAATAATTTAAAATTTAGACGTAATTGATTTAAATAAGGAAAGAACTAATTTTCTCCGTGTTAGGACCGTAAAAGTCAGATTTCATGCGGAAGTTGACAAAGCAAACCTTGAACGACGACAACAGAAGAGAAATATACCAATAGAGACACAAACATTTAACGTGGTTCGATTAATGACCTACGTCCACAGCGGAGATGGGCAATCCACTGTATAAAAGAGTACAAAATATCGAGAGAACAACCCCACGAAAAGGCAAACATAAGTAACATACTAACACTTGTCTCGAAAAGTTCTCCTCCTAAACAAGACTCTCAAATCCGTTATGGCTACATTGTGGATATTCCTGAATGAGAAGGAAGGATCCTCAATTTATAGAAGTCCAAATATTTTTCCTACAAGAAAAGGGAGCATCCAAATATGAGAGATTTATAATTTCTTTTTACAAGAAGGAAAACCCAGTTATGGTAAATATGTTACACTTTCCTTCAAGGAATAGGAAAATCAAATATGGTAAGAAATACCTAATAATTTTCCCCTTGACTTGAATTTTTTAATAAAATAAACTCGATCCACCTTCTTCACATAATCTTCAACATCTCACATCGCCAAATTTTTACCACAAAATTTGACTCAACAAGAGTAGCACTTCGGTCAAATTTCTCAGACAAAAATCATGATTATTGTCAAATAGGTTGCGGCTAGAACCATATCCCTCAAGATGAACATGTCTTGACCCTCGCCCTGATACCACTTGTTAGGACCGAAAAAATCAGGTTTCATGCGGAAGCTAACAAAGCAAACCTTGAACGACGATAAATTAGACAACAGAAAAGAAATATATCAAAAGATACACAAATATTTAACGTGATTCGGTCAATTAACCTACGTCCACGGCAGAGAGAAGCAGTCCACTATATAAAAGAGTACAAACTATCGAGAGAACAACCTTACGAAAAGGCAAACATAAGTGACACACTAACATATGTCCCGAAAAGTTCTCTCCTTAAACAAGACTCTCAAACCCCTTAGGACTATATTGTGGATACTACTGAATGAGAAGAAAAGATCCTCAATTTATAGAAGTCCAAAACCTTGAGTATCCAAAATGAGAGATTCATAATTTTTTTTTACAAGAAGAAAACCCAATTATGGTAAATATGTTGCCCTTTCCTTCAAGGAATAGGAAAACCAAATATGGTAAGAAAATTAGAACAAACACCAAATAATTCTCCCCCTTTGCCTGAATTTTTTGATAAAATAAACTCGATCCACCTTCTTCACATAATCTTCAACATCTCGCATCTCCAAATATCTACCACAAAATTTGACTCAACATGAGTAGCACTCTGGTCAAATTTCTCAAACAAAAATCATGATTACCGTCAAATAGGTTGCGGCTAGAACTATACACCCCAAGATGAACATGTCTTGACCCTCGCTCTGGTACTACTTGTTAGGACCCAAAAAAATCATGTTTCATGAGGAAACTAACAAAGCCAACCTTGAGCAACGATAAATCAGACAACAGAAAAGAAATATACCAAAAGATATACAAATATTTAACGTAGTTCGGTCAATTGACCTACATCCACGGCAGATATGAGCAATCTAATATATAAAAGAGTGTACAAAATATCTAGAGAGAAACCTCGCAGTTACGATCCGACCAGTCATTTTGACCTCTAGCATGTCGTTCGGTGGTTTGAGACCTTAAGTAGCTTCACTTTATGTCTAATGACTTGCACGTGTAGTCGGATTAGATTTTTGGAAGATCAGAGTTGGTTTGGAAGAATAATTCTTAATTCGGAAGCTTTAAGTTGGAAGAGTGACCAAATTTTGTCCTTTGAGTAAATGACCTCATAGGAGTTTTGACGGTTCCGTTAGATACGGATGATGATTTTGGCCTTAGGCGTATGTCCGAATATGGAGGTCCATAGGTTGATTTGACATTTTTTGGAGAAAGTTGGAAGAATAAAGGTTTAGAAGGTTGATAGGTTTGATAGAGAGTTGAATTTATTGATATCGGATCAGGATTATGGTTTTGGGGGTTGGTATAGGTACGTTGCATTACTTGAGACTTGCATGAAAAATTTCAAGTCATTCCGGGTTGATTTGGTAAGGCTCGACATGAGTTTTAGAAGTTTAAAAGTTCATTAGTTTATTAGGCTTGAGTTGATATGATTTGAGGCCTCTATTAGGTTTATGTTATGTTTTGGGACTGGCCTATGTGATTGGACGGAATCCTGGGGGCCTTGGGTGTGTTTGGATTGTGTCGCACTCTTATTTGATGTTTCAGCGTCGATTCTTTGGGCATAGAGGGTACCATATTGAGAAAATGGCCTTTGGTTTATGATTAGATTGAATTATTAGATCTGTATCATAATTACGGAACCATATCAACAAGAATCGTCGAATTGCGAGGTCATATGAGAGAGTTATGCCCATTTCTATGTCGGAAAAGATTGCTGATTTCTGGTGCGAGCTTTTGTTTTCCGCGAATGCGAGGGAGGTCCCACAAATGCGAAAAAGGAATTCTAGGTTGACTGGTCAATGCAACAAATTTCTCTTCGCGAATGTGAAGGTCTCCCGTGAAGGCGATGAGCAAAAATCACCTGGGTAGTGTTTTAAATTGGCAAACCGAGCATTTTAGTATTTTGAGCATATTTTGAGTTCAAGAGGTCTGTTTGAGGTGATTTTTGCGGCGTTGTTCTCGTCTCAACAAGAGGATAAATATAGGACCTTTATTTTGATATTTACCATGATTCTTTTCATTTATTATTATTTTTATCCATATTTGGATTCTAGAAATTGAGGTTTTGAGCCCCAAAGTTGAGAAATATTAAATTCTTGATGTGAGGATCAATTCATGGATGAAATTGGATGATTTTCTAGATGTAGACTATATAAGTTAGGTAATATTTATTTTTGATAAATTTTGAAATCCAGCACGTGGGCCTAGGGCTTGACTATCTTGACTTTTCGAGTGAAGTTGGGAATTGTTATAAATTTTAAATTATGAGTATTGTAGTATGGTTTGATTTGTTTACACGTTATTTAATTAGTTTCGAATCTTTTGGTATCGGTTTTAGAAGTTAGAGAGCCGTTGGAGCAGTTTATCAGATTTCGGAGGGAGGTAGTTCTCCTACCTAACCTTGTGAGGGGAAATTTACCCCTTAGGTAATTTATTTATCATATGCTACATGTTGTGGGAGCTATGGATGTATGAGGTGTCGAGTTTCCATGCGTATGCTAGAATTCTTGCTTATGTCCGGGTAAACTTACACTAAACCCATGCTTTATTTGAGTTATTCTTACCTATTTAAATGCTTTAATTTATATTTATCTTGAAACTAGATTCGCGTAGATTATCAGACTTGCTATTTTAGATATTTGACAAGCTACTTGATTAGCGGGGAAATTGTACTTTCCTTTACGAATTTATTCCGCGTTATGCATATTCGTCCGATAGTTTTTCTCGAATTTTAAAACTCACACGTATATTTGTGAGTGGTGTCAGTGACCAGTCAAAGTTTCATATTCTAATGGAATCGGGTTGAACGCCTCAATAATACTCTTATGGGATTGGACCGTTCACCTCAGCAGTATCATGTAACACACTCTTATGGGATCGGACCGTTCACCTCGGTAGAGTAACATATTCTTATGGGTTCAGGCCGTTCGCCTCGGCAGTATCATGTATCATATTCTTATGGGATCGGGTCATTTGCCTCGGTAGGATTATGTATCACACTCTTATGGGATCGACCCGTTCGCCTCGGCAGTTCTATGAAACACTCTTGTGGGATCGGGCCGCTCGCTTCAGTAAATTCGTGCGAAATACTTGATAAAGAGTCCGCGTACTCATGAGTTTCCTGACTTGATATGTGACCGTTGATTTGGTACTGAACATTACGTATTCCATTTGAGGAGGTATCCTATAATTGAGGACTTTGTGTTCACCGTTCAATTCTAGACCGTATTATTTTCCTATATCTGTTCTCAATGTTTACTTACCATTTTCATACTTGTCTACTTTATTATATTTAATTTATTGGACCACTAGTAAGTGTCAATGTCGACCTCTCATCGCTATGTCTTCGGGGTTAGGCTAGATACTTACTGGGTACCCATTGATTTACGTACTCATGCTACACTTCTCTACTGAATGTGCAGGTACTAAGGCATGTACATTAGGTGGTCATCTTGGCTCATTGGTGTAGCTGCTGAGGGGACATTATGGTGAGCTGCATTCTACGCTATGATTCGCAGCACACAGAATCTCCATCTTATTCCGTTATTATATCTTGTCTATTTTATATTCCAGACAGATATTGTGGTAATGTTGTATTATTCTAGTAGATACTCATGCTCTTGCGACATTGGGTTTTGGGGGTTCCTAATGGATGTTGATTATTTTATTTCACCTTATTATTATCACTTCACTTATGATTTATTCATATTCAGAAATTTGGTAAAGAAAAACACATCTTTTTATAAGTGCTAGATTTATTCTATTTATTTAATGAAATTCCTAATTTTAAAAATTTAAAATAGATTGTTAAGTGGAGAGGAAGTTTACGCGTTGGCTTGCCTAGTAGCATAGTTGGGCGCCATCACGACCTATTATGAGATTTGGGTCGTAGCACTGACGAAGAGGCAAACACAAGTGACACACGAACACTTATCCCGAAAAGTTCTCCCCTTAAACAAGACTCTCAAATAAGGGCCAAATATACCCATGTATTATGAAAAAATGTTTAAATATACCCGTCATTATACTTTTCAAATATACCCATGCCGTAATATTATTGGTTTCAAATATACTCTTCTTCTGTTAAGTTTGTTCAAGGTGGACATCTAATCCTACATGAGACTAATATTTGATGAGGTGGATGCCACATGATATGCCACCTCAGCGCCCCTAATCCATATATAAAAGGCTAAATTTGAAATATAATATTTTTCATGGTAGCGGTAATGGTAAAAATAGTGGTGGAGGAAAATTTTTTTTAGTAGTGGAATAAAAATAGAAGGAAGGAGTGAAATGGGTTAGGGGCACTGAGGTGGCAAACCATGTGGCATCCACCTCATCAAATGCCAGGTACTGTCACGTAAGATTGGATGTACATATAAACTTAATAAGAGAGGTATATTTGAACTAATAGTATAATGACAGAGATATATTTGGATTCAAAGTATAACGAGGGAACATTTAAACCTTTTCTGATAGTACAAGGTATATTTAGCCATTTTTCCATTGTGGATGCTACTGAATGAGAATGAATGATCCTCAATTTATAGAAGTCTAAGCCTTTTCCTACAAGAAAAGGGACTAGCCAAATATGAAAAATTTATAATTTTCTTTTACAAGAAGAAAAACCCAATTATGGTAAATATGTTGTCCTTTCCTTCAAGGAATAGAAAAATCAAATATGATAAGAAAATTAGGACAAACACCTAACTAGTGCTGGCAAAATGAGCCCATATTTTGCCAACCCCCCAATCCGCCCATATTTTAGTGGGTTGGATGAGTGATATTTTAGTCAGGTAAAGTTTGGGTTTCAAGCCATATTCAACCCGTAGAAATATAGGTATTCATAGGTAAAATGTGGGTAAAATATGGGTTAGACTAGTGGGTTAATGTTTAGCTTAACATTTTACTTATGAACTCATTTTCCTCCAATTGAAGGAAATTATTTTCCTTATCAAGATTTTTCAAAACTCTTTTTCAATCTAACCCACCATATGCCTCATCCCCACCAACCCACCCCTGCCCCAAACCACCCTAGCCACCCCACCCCTACCCACTACTACCATCCCAACCCCACCCAACTCAATAGAAATATTATTAAGATATTTTTTCATTTCAACAAAATGCAATAGAAAATTTTTCATTTCAACAAAATAAGTATTTTCTGATGTAGAAAAAGTATTTTCTTTCATTTTAATAAAATAAGTAATTTCTTTTTTATTGTAGAAAGATTACTTTCTTTTTAAACCAAAAATAGTATTTTCTTTTTAATTATGGAGCACATATTTCAATGTTGAGTTTGTATAGAGTCATGTATTTCAAAGTAGATTGTTGTTGAAACTTGCTATTTTCATGTAATGTTTAGGATTTAATGCTCAAGTTTTTGTTGATCTGCTCTCTTCTCGTCTGCTACTTTTCTTCTATTTTCTTTATATATTTCATGTTTGTAATATATTTTTTTGAATATAAATAGTATCTTTCTATTTATAGTATTTTTTAAATTTATTTAATTTTATATTGGATTGCAGATAATATATAAACCAAGTGAAAAATGCACAGAGTCATATATTATTAGTGATATTGCTTGATGTGCATTAAACACATTTAAAAAAAAATTGAAAACTGTCATATTTTGTGGAAGAGTAACTTAAGTTCACAATATGGTACTTAAATTTGAATAAATTTAATGAAGGAAAGTATATATTATTCCAGTTAAGCTTATGTCACTAAATAATCTGAGCAAAAGCAAAATTATAAATTACATTTGAAAAAAAATTGCACTTATATAATATGGTTTAACCCATATTCAACCCGCCCTTTTGACACCCAACTCGTTTTTTACCCGCATGAAATATGGGCAGGTTGAGACCCAACCCATTTTTGCTCAATTCATTTTTGACCCGCTCAAATCCAACCAAACCCGCCCATTTGCCACCTCTACACCTAACACTACATTTTGGAAATTTAAAAGTTGATTATGCTTCTTGCTTTTTAGTAAGCTTGAAGAGAAAATATAAGAAAAGCCTTTTGCTGAAGAAACTAAGAAACAATCCCGAAGGCCTAAATATATTACTACTTATTTAGTTTAGGAGTAAAAAAACAATAATAACAATTGGAGGTTTTATCCTTGATTCGATCATCTACTTCAGGTTCCTACAACAATGCCATTTTATTTGTGTATGTGCATACTTGTGTGATTTTTACTTTTATTATTGATAGCCACTGAAATTCGCTTAAACTTGAATTTGAAAATTTGAATTTTCAAAATTAGAATTTATTTCGAGAGGATATTATTTGAATAAATTGGCTAATCTCATGGAGTTTGAATCTGAATTATTAGACAATTTGGTGGGTAATTTGAATTGAATTTGTGCAAAGATTAAAGTAGAAGACGAACATGGAAGAAGTTGAAATGTATATCTCGTGTATTATTTATGTGAGAAAAATATGAGATAAATGTCTCGCAGAGAAAATTTGTACTCGATTTTAACTACAAATTTTGACTTCAAATCAGTTCAAATCACCTCCAATCTTCCTCAAGTTTTATATATTACCTCCTCTACATTCAGCGAGTTCTATATATCATTAGTAATGAATTTTGGCTTCAAACTAGTCTAAATTACGTTTAATCTACCTCAAATTTATATGTTAATTCATCTATATGTTTTCAATAAAATTTCAACCATATAATAAAAAACAAATCCTTTTTTACCTATGTTTTTTTGAATATTAATTATTATTAGTAATTTTTATTTTATTTTGGTAACATGACTTAATGGCTAATTATTGATAAGTGATGTTTATGTTTATTTATTTCTGTAGTTTCCTCTTCCCTCTTTTAAATAAATTAAAGTTGGAAACATGTCAAATGAAAAGCATATAGCTAATTTCAGTTAAAAATAAATCCTTTATAAAAAGCTGAAGGGTTGATACTGTATGGGCTAAAATTACCCTAATTATGTGCGGACCTAGTCGACATTAAGAAAGCTTTCGAAGGCTGCCACGTGTCGTCAACATGATATAATGATTTGGTTTCAAAAGTTCGACGTCACGAGAAAACAATATGTCGCCGGCGAGGTCGAGGTGGCTCAACATAAGATGAAGACGAGGACGAGCACTCCCTTTACTAAAACAGTAACGACTAGTTTTAGGAATGTGGTTCCCTAGAGAATATTCCAGTGAATATTCCTCCTAGTTGTACTGTTTAAGGTTTTGAGGCCCATGTACCCCTATAAATAGAAAGATCTATAGTTATAGAGGGGATTGGAGACTTATTGTAAAAAATAATACATTAACATTCTCAAAAGATTCTTGCTTTATTATACACATGCAAAGTCCACTTTTTTCGGATCTTTTCCTGTCCTTTCTCCCACGATCCTAGGAGGATCCGAATATTCAAAGGCTTATCATTATCCCTCTTTCAGAAGAAACATTAGGGAATATCACCCTTTTCGGATGACCCACCTCTATTAATTTACTTAAATTTCGTCTATTATTATTTATTGCTATCTTTCATATTCTTGGATCGTTGATTATATCACTATTGTTATTATTTATCGCTGCTCAAATAGCACATGTGGGATCTTACAACAAAAAACATTCAACCCATCTTTTGGATATTAATATTGGCTAAGATTAAACACTACTTTATTACAAAATTCGATCGTATAAACCTAGTCTAGATTTTGGATCATACAGTTTGGCGCCGTCTGTGGGGATTTTCTCAGCCAATGTTTTAGTTTCCATTAGATCCATAACTTGTGTGACTTGTTAATCTAATAAACTACAAATTTTATCTTTGTTTTCTCTATGAGAGCAAAAATCTCTATGGAAGGTAACCAAAGAAGTGGAACGAATTCGAAGGCAACAAATAAGATTCCTCTTAATCTCATGAGTGCCATCAACGAAGGCTATGACACCCATGATGAGGAGGTAACACCCACGACCTCTCCTAGGCGATAGAGGTCGCTTGCACCTTTCTGTAACACAACAAAACCAAACGGGAAAGGGACCTCCATGTCCACAGGAGAGGGAGCGCCACCCGCTATAAAAAAGCTCCTTGAAGCATGGCTATCTAATACTCTGGCTAGCGTGCTTGTAAAGCAAGCTTCGTGCACGACCACTAAAATCACGAGAGCTCATGCAACACAACGCATGAACGAGTAGGACGACCAACAAAACTCTCCAACTTCAGGTAAAACTCATACTATCACTGACAGTATAGGTGATAACATTCTCACCGCCGTGTTGAAAAGAATGGAAGAAATGGAATTGAGAATAGGGCGATTAAGGACTAAATGAAAGAGCACCAGAAATCGGTAGACAAAATACTAGGGTTCTCCCAAATAATTACCAAAAAGAGATGCCGACAGGTTCGTGGAATAGTCGTATAGAGAAGTAGAGACCCCACATGCCATACCAAAAATCTTCAAAATGCCCCCATATCTCAGAATTTATGACGGGACGACCGATCCTGAAGATCATGTAACCTACTACGTTACCGCCGTGAAAGGCAATAACCTCACCAAAAAGCAGGTGTCCTCTATCTTGTTGAAGAAATTCAGAGACACTCTCATTGGAGGGGCACTAACGTGGCACTCACAACTGCCCGCTTATTCCACAGAAATATTCTAAGAGATGGCCGACAAGTTTATAACAACTCATGCCGGGGAAAAGAAAGCTGAAACAAGGGTGAATGATGTCTTCGCCATCAAACAATCTCCAGAAGAAGAATTGAGGTACTTCCTCGACCGATTCAACAGGGCAAGGATGGCCTCGCCAAACGTCTCGAAAGGGATGGTCGTAGCAGCCTTTCAAAATGGGTTGAGCAGAGAAGGATCGAGGGCGATCAACAAACTATTGAGCTGATTAATGAAGTACCACCGCCTACTTGGGATGAAATCCATAATGGCCATTATGCTGAGGTCAGAGCAAACGATGATGACCTCAATGGACCAACTCGATGACTTACCTAGGTACAAATCGAGCCCAAGAAAGAGCGTAGGGATATTACAAGGAGGTATCATTCCGTATCGCGGCCAGGCAAGGAACGACACTAACCCTTGTTGCACCCTAATTTGCAAAAGTCAAAACAAGATTCAACTAGTGGTTTCCCTGTTGATGGTAGAAGAGTGTCACCACCTAATATTTAAAGGTATATTATTCTACCTATTTAATTACTTAGATAATTTCTCTATTAGTCTGCTAACCGGTGAGATGTTGGGTAAAGGTTCTTGTTCTTCTAAGGGGAAGATGTTAAGCACCTCTTAAAATCTGCATGAGGTAGGTTCATAGGACTTAGACTAGGTTTAAAGGATTAGTTGTTTATATTTTTCTTAATTAGTGCTAAATTATGGCATATTGTATATCTAGTTAAAACCTATTACTTGAAAAGTGATATATGTAATTTTGAAAAGAGAGTATAGATTTATAAAAGCCTTTAGGAAAATACTTATGTTTCATATCATTGAAAGAATATATCTATAATGTTTGTGTTTGTACAACCTTATGAGATATGGCTAAGTTATAAAATATTTTTGTCTTTAAATGAATATGGCTATTTAAATAATTCTAGTAAAGTAAGGGTATTGTAAAGTAGTGGGTCTAAGATATACCTTGGTTTTCAAATCTCATTTTTATATTAGAAAAAAATCTATAAAAGCCCTTTGGCTGAGCATCAACATTTTTGTTTGATTTTCTGTAGAAAGTCCGATTTAGAAGATCAATTTTGGATTCCGTTTCTGGTTTTTGAAAAGAGAAGACTGTCGTCCTTCGCTAAATATGTTTTTTTTCAAAAGACTTCATAAAAAAATATTAATAAAGATTAAGAGATGAATAGTATAAATAATTAAAAATTATTATTATCTACTATTAAGTCTAACACTTCTTTTAATTCTATGTCCTTTAGGACTTGCCTAGATTGTTCACATGATTCAAAAATATAAAGTAAGGCATTCAATCAAATATGGTATGTGTTATATCCATCTGGAAAATAAGGACAATAAACTTAATAAAGAAGTAGAGAATAAGAATGGACTCTAGTTTGGGCCTGAAGGAAATCAGGCCCAACAGGTAGGAACGGACAACTTCAGACTTCAATATGTGCATGTACATGACTTGGGCCTGAGTTCTTTGAGAACTCGGTAAGCCCAATTGAAATACATGTTTAAGAAAGAAAAAGAAGGTCATGAGATATGCTACTTAATGTACATAATTAAGCATGAATAAAACCAGTATGGGCCAAGGATAAATTATAACAATCAATAGCAATCCAGAATATGAAAATTACTGTAGAGTCACGGATGGTAATGTAATTCACAATGAAGGCTGTTGTTTTCATTGAGAACTAAACCCAAAGGGATTAATAATTGTCAATAGATTAGAGGCTAAGGGTAGAATTCCATTCATGGCCAAGGTACTCTTTGGATCTCTGGCACTTCAAAGTTCTCAAGGGTCTCGAGGCCCAGGGCAGTACTTCTGTCAGGGAGAGTAGCTCAACCAAGTACTAAACTCTACTCTCAAATACCCCTAACTACTCACACTTACTCCTCTCTACAGGTTTGGGTGCTTATAAGGCAGTCAATGTAAACCCCAATACCACAGTGATATCAAACCAAAAGAATATATACATTTCTCATAACTGCTATACAGTATACCACATGATCATAAGACATCCAATTCACATTGTTATAACCACATTTCAAACCTAAATATATGATTCACTATGGACATCATAACATTTTAGGCATTCTCAAAAGAAATTAGCTTCAAGCACATACAAGGAAAAGAGCACTGGTAGATTACTTTAGAAACCCTAACACCTGGATCTGGCATCGGATTGCATTTTCTCATTGTAAAAAAATCTGGTATCATTCAATTCTGCAGGTTTCGCATTTGCGAAGCCAGTGTTTGCAAATGCGAACTCGCAATTGCGAGCCTCTCATCGCAAATGCGAACATTCACATGGGCAGTGATCTTCGCAAATGCGAAGAAAATTATCGCAAATGCGATGATTGCCTACGAATCCAGTCTTCGCAAATGCGAATGACCGTCCGCAAATACGGATGTGAACCTTCGCAAATGCGACCTTTTGGTTCGCAAATACGAAACTTGGCAGCCCAGTATGGATTCGCAAATGCGAGTCCAGCTTCGCATTTCCCATATTTAGTCGGGGTTCGTAATTGCGAACCCCAGTTCGCAATTCCGACATCAGAGGCTCTGCAATTCATACTTAGACGATTTTGAAGCTTCATTTTTCATATTTTTCAAAACCTTTTCCGACTAGAAGGGAGTTGTGGTAGTTAGTTTTGCTGTTTCATTTCTCAAATCTATTTTATTTCAAGGCTGTAATACAGATTCTATGTTCTGTCCAATCGGACGTGTCAAGCTTTGTTATCTTTTGAAATATTAATGAAATGCAATTTCTTTCCTCTTCCATTCCTGATAAGTTTATTTTATTTTTCTTTCTTTTCTTGAACAGTCCGTTTTACGCTGATTTCAATGATGTGTCATGCATAAGGAATTCCCAG
>MU770906.1:34093-82797 GCA_026770625.1 Nicotiana glauca | reverse complement strand
TAATGATTTATTTGAGGGCCCCGCAATTATTTATTTAATGCGGCGAGGCTCATCTCATTTTTATTAAGGCCAAGCTAAAGTAAGCTATATTTTTTATTTTTCGAGTTGTCTCTAATAACAAAGAAAACATCCTAATTATTTATTGTTACCTCATTGTTATGTTACTAGAATAGTTTTCTGAATTATATCGTTTTGGGACTTTTTGATCATTTATTTAATGTTAGCCATTCTAGGACTAAAATGTCACTCCAGTCGATCGCTTAATAGAGCTGATTAATTATTTGTTCTCTCAAATTGGTTTTGATTTGATTTATAGCTCAACTGTAAAGAATTCAAACCTTTAACAACATTGATTCAAAATTCAAACTATACCTATTTTTAACAATTATCAAACCAGTGGTGAAAATTATCATTCTTCAACTGGATTCTGAACACGTTATTTTTGATTCAAAATTCAAATTAAAAGGTTATTAACCACTAATAACAACAAACTAATAAGATCACATTACTACAAACTTCAAACATATTACAAAAATTCCAAACAAAACGTCCTATTATAATACTAAAACAACCCTATTATTACACAATGCAATCTCAACCAATTTCAAACAAAATTACAATATCACTCAACTAACAACTACATGAGTGACTTACACAAATTTATCAGTCCAGTTTTTCAAAGAATTTGCTTAAATTGAATGTAACTCTAATGAGATGAATCTCTATATTACAACTAAAAATCAAAAATACAGTTTGGTAATAATCAGTCAAATAAGACTAAAACAGTAGCGATAGGAATTTAAACTCTAGCTACAGACTGAAAATCGAGCTTCATTTTTTATTCCAATAGCCAAAGGTATACAAAGTGTACCTGAGAAATCCAGAAGAAAGGGGAGAAAGTTAGCAAATCTCATTGAAGATTGTTAGAAACAGAACAACAGCAACAACATCTCAACCATTCCAATAGCGACAGAGTGTTTAAATCACCAAATCTCTTCAAATATCACTCGAAATTACAGCAGTAAACCACAGCATTCAAGTGCTCACAAAATGATCGAATTCGAATTCAAATTTGTTTAAATTTACAGCTAGTAATCGTATGACTTTTATGACTCAAACTGAATCAAAACTGAAGGTATTGGTAGCTGAAAAAACTGCAATTTGTTGAAAATTCTCTATAGAACATTGATTTTAATTTTCTACTGGTTTTGTAATATTTTTGGATTTTTTGAAGGGGAATTTGAAGTCTGGAAGAAGAAAATTGAATCTGAAATTGTGTAATTTCAGATTTTAGACATAGCAGATATTTTTGGGAATTTTTAGGGTTCTAAGGCTTATATCATTCAAAAAGTCCCTCAGATAAAAAAAATCTCAGATTCAAAAGTCTAGAAAAAGTCCCCTGATTCAAGTTATTGAGGTGCCTTTTATAGGCACAAATAGAAGGTTCTAGGTTTTCCATTTTCCCCCCTTTTTTTCAATTTTCAGATTTTCTAATAGTCCCTTAATTCCTACCTTTTCTTTCAAGTTACTGGCATCATCTTATAAAAATTATACTTGTACCCATTTTAGATCATTCTAGAGGGTTCTATTATTATCTATCTTATTCCCATGCCCTTGTAAATGTCCAGATTACCCTTACTTCCCTTTAATATTTACTGAATTACCTTTTTTACTGCCCATATTACCCCCACAACTAAGCTGTTATTACCAAAAACCTACACTAATATTCCAGTATTGCCCTCCCTTCTCTTTCAAAATTACCAATTTCTTTTTACCCAACCCTAATTAATTTCTATTATTTTTTCTCCTTTAGACTGATTATTGTTACAGCTATAACCAATTCCCTAAGATTTATCAAATTGAATTCACTGATTTTCAAAACAGAAGTAAAACATTATCAAAACAGATTCACAAACGAAACTAATCAGTAGCAACGAGTAAATCCTATTATTCTAATCAGTCGATAAAACAGAACTAACACTTAACACTAATTATCAGAATCTAAAAACTAATCTATCAAAGCAGATTAACAATTAACGAGTCAACTAACAGGCAAACTTATCTAAAAATGGCAACATATTAATAACACTTTCAAAACCTAATTCAGTAACAGGAAACGAATTAACCTATAACTGATCCCAAATCATATTTTGACCTTAAAATAACCAGATTGTGAATCGACTTTTACGGGTGGACATCTATGAACGCAAGATGAATAAACGTCTATTATTAACATGAAATTTCCTTAATCTTACTCTCATATTAATGCCCGAGATATAAGTGTTCTGATAAACCCGAAAAATTCGTTAGAAAATATATAGAGATGAAGAAAGAAAAGATCACGAAGAGAGAAAAAAAAAATCATTATATACGTGCGCGATGGAAATCAGAAAACAAGAAACAGGGGATTAAGAACTTAACTTCTTCTTTCTTTTTTGTTAGTTTGTTTTGTTTGACCCCCGAACAAGAGCTGAGCTTAAAAGGTCCCGGTTGTTAACTGAAACTACTTGAGTTTGAGGAGACCAACGTAGCATCCGGCCGATTCTTCAGATGACTATGATGATTCGAAGACAAAGAATGTTCATCAGGCATGGGGAGAGTGGGAAGAACGTGGAGTGTGAATTTTGGGAGGTTTGGGGTGGCGGCGCCTAGGGTTTTGGTGTTTTAGAACGTTTGAGTGATTTTTGAAACAAAACGGTGGTGAGTTTGGGACGGGGAGATGACAAGGAGTAGTTTGGTGTTGGTTTGACCGAAAAAGATGGCCTGCCGCCGCCGTGGGCGAATTCCGGCGGGCGGCAGGAGCAATCTGGCGAGGTGATGATATACAGGGGGTATCAGTATAATTGTATTAGGGTTAAGGTTGATATCAATATTAAAAAGATCCCAGCCTTTTCAATCGTTAGATTAAAAACAATCAACGATCGAGATTAAATGATGCCTGAACGGCGTCGTTTCAACTTACCGTGACTGGACCGGGTATTTCTTTTGGGCCTGGGTCGTCTGATCTGTTTGGGCCACTGATTAGGCTAGCTTGATCCAAATTTTGCCATGTATTTTGTATTGTATTTTTTCTTTGTGTTTTATCTTTTTTTGTATTTCATTTCTTTTGTTTATTTTATTTTGTATTTTGTATTTTGTATTTTATTTTCTTTTGTATTTTCTGTATTTTTTATTTTGTATCTATTTTGATTTTATTAAAATTATCAAACTAATTAATTTCTACTTTATGATAATTTCTCAATTTAGAAACACAAAAATGCTATATTTTGGTTTTCTTAGAATTGTTCTAAAATGATTTAATACCTACTAAATGCGAAATTAATTTCTAAGTGCATATTTTGTATTTTTTATTTATCACGCGCAAATAACATGCAAACAATCAACACAAAATTCACACAAATTATAAAACAAAGGAAAATTATTTTCTTTGAATTTTATGAGAATAACTCATATGTAGGGTAAAAATCACGTGCTCACACTTCTGTCAAAGGGGTGAGGAGTTTTCTTGGGCACGCGGGTTTCTACCGAAGGTTCATCAAAGATTTTTCTAAGGTAGTTAACCTGTTGTGCAAGTTGCTATAGAAAGATGCCAAGTTTGTCTTTGATGAGAAATGCATGGAGGCTTTCGAGCTTCTAAAACACAAGTTGACAACTACCCCTATCATTACGACACCAAATTAGAGCTTGCCTTTCGAGCTCATGTGTGATGCTAGTGACATTGCGGTGGGGGCGATTTTGGGCCAAAGGATCAACAAGATGTTCCATCTGTTGTACTACTCAAGAAAGACCATGAATGAAGCTCAAAGGAATTACATAGTCACCGAGAAGGAATTGTTAGCTATTGTTTTTGCCATGGAAAAGTTCCGACCATACCTTATGGGGGCCAAAGTGATTATCCATACCGATTATGCCGCCCTTAGGTATTTGATGACGAAGAAAGACTCCAAGGTGAGATTGATGAGATGGGTGCTACTTCTTCAGGAATTTGATCTAGAAATTGTGGACCAAAAAGGGAGTGAAAATCAGGTGGCGGACCATTTGTCCCGTTTGGAGGAGGAGGGGAGGCCTTGTGACGGCCTTGAGATCAATGATGCATTTTCGGATGAACAACTCCTCGTGGTGTCAATGCATGATATGGCGTGGGTTGCTGACGTCGCCAACTATCTTGTTACCGGTATAATCCCGTATGACCTCTCTTCTAACCAAAGGAAGAAGCTCAAGCGGGATAGTTTAGATTTTTATTAGGATGAGCCATATTTGTTCATGATTTGCACCGATGGTGTGATTCGTTGATGTGTCCCAGAAGAACAACAATTGAGTATTTTGGAGGCTTGTCATTCCTCTCCCTATGGTGGCCATCATGGCGAGGTGAGGACGGCCTCTAAAGTGCTTAGTTGCGAATTCTATTGGCCTTCCTTGTTTAAAGATGCCGGTGAATTAATCAAGAGATGTGATGAATGCCAAAGGGCCGGTGGAATTTCTAAAACGGATAAGATGCCTCTCAACACAATTCTAGAGGTGGACATTTTTGATGTTTGGGGTATCGACTTTATGGGTCCTTTCGTGAGCTCTTGTGGGAACACCTACATCTTAGTGGCGGTGTATTATGTTTCAAAGTGGGTCGAAGCCGTGGCTTTGCCTAACAATGAAGCCCCAAGTGTGGTGGCATTTCTAAAAAAGAGTATGTTCACAAGGTTTGGCACTCCCCGTGCTATCATTAGTGATGAAGGTCGCACTTTTGCAATCGAGCCTTTGATTCGTTGCTTGCCAAGTATGGAGTAAATCACAAGGTGACCACCCCTTATCATGCTCAAGCGAATGGCCAAGTTGAAGTGTCCAACCGAGAAATTAAGAGTATCTTGTCTAAAACTGTCAATGCAAATAGGACCGATTGGTCGAGAAAATTGGATGATGCTCTTTGGGCCTATCAGACGACATACAAGACCCCAATTGGTATGTCTCCATACCGATTGGTGTTTGGTAAAGCTTGTCATCTTTCAGTGGAATTGGAGCACAAGGCTATGTGGGCCTTGAGGAAGTTGAACTTAGAATGGGATGTTACGACAAATCTCCGGGTTGAGCAACTCAATGAGCTTGACGAGTTTAGATTTCATGCCTACTCAAGCTCGTCCTTGTATAAGGACAAGATGAAGTATCTTCACGACAAATATGCTTAGGGAAAGGAATTCAAGGTTGGTGACATGGTTCTTCTTTTTAACTCCCGGTTGAGGTTATTTCCGGGAAAAGCTCAAGTCGAAGTGGAGTGGTCCATTTGAAGTTGTTGGTGTGACCCCCTTTGGTGCTATTGATCTCAAGAACAAAAATGGTGAAGTTTTCCGAGTCAATGGGCATCGTGTCAAGCATTATTTGGGCGGAAAAGGGTCTGATATATCCTTGTACTATTGTAAATTGTTTAAAATTATCTCCCGTTATACTATTGGGCCATAAAAGTCCCTACCGTCCAACTATCCTAACAAATCTGCCCTTATTTTGACGGAAGTGCCACGTGGCCAGATTTATAAAGAGGCAAGGATGGATGCCACGTAGCACTTCCATCAAAGTAAGGGCAGATTTGTTAGGATAGTTGGACGGTAGGGACTATTATGGCCTAATAGTATAACGAGGGACAATTTTAAACAATTTACCATAGTACAAGGATATATCAGACCCCTTTCCATTATTTGGGAAAGTTTGATGACAGCCATGTGGTGGCACTCATTCATTTAAAGTGATAAGATGGTAACATGCGTCGTGCCGCGACGTTAAATCAGGCGCTTCTTGGGAGGAAACCCATGTCTTTTTCTTTCTCTTTGATTTTCTTAGTAGCTTAGGATTTTTGAGCTAATTGTTTGTGAGATGTTGCAGGGATTGTGTTGAAGCAGTGCAAAACAAAGTATAAAAAGTGCACAGTCTCTGAAGTTGCCAGTGCGGCTGCAGTACATTTTGTGCGGTCCGCACTGGAATAAGCTGAGTATGTATAGTCTCTGAAGTTCTCCATGCGGCCGCAGTCATGTTAATGCAGTCCGCGGTGGACTCACGCGGCCACATCCCTTTTTGTGCGGTCCGCGTGGGCTGCTTTCTGTAAGGGTTCATGATCAAACCAAGCACGGTCTGCGGCCGCGCTGGTGGGTAATGTGAGGTCCCGTGAAAAATTTCCACTCTAAACCCAAACCACGTAGTGCCTAGTAGGTTAGGTGATAGAAACTCACAATTCGGACCCTGTGAGCTGATTTATGCATTTAAAGTCAAGAATCAAAGTTTCCTAGTAAAGTGCAAATATGCGGTCCAGAATGCGGTCGCAGACCAGGTATGCGGACCGCATATTTGCCGCAGAGTAAGTCAGTGTGTTGGTTAAATTGAAGTTAACTATGCGGTCGCATAATCAAAATGTGGACCGCATAGTCATTGCATAATCTCCTTTGAATTTTGTGAAGGTCATTTTTGCGGTGCACTTTGCGACCACAGAACGAGAATACGGACCGCATTTCTGCCATAGACTCAGTCACAATGTCCAGTTTCTGGGGAGTGTTTTTCGGTCCATTATGCGGGCCGCATGTTGACTCTGCGATCGCATATTTGACTCGAGGCTCCAATTTTCTAATTTTTAACCCGACGCCCCTATCGTTATATTCGGTGTTATAACTCATTTTAAGCATTCTTCTGGGCATTTCTAGAGTGAGAGAGAGGGGTCTAAGTGAGAGAAAGTTCTTCCCATCATATTGCTCCATGGAATCTTGCTAAAACCTTGAAGATAATCAATTGAAGGCACCTAAATCTTCTCCCCAAAAGGTAAGACTTCTTCCCCTCAGCTCTTATTTCTACACTTAGCTATAAGGGGTTATTAGGGAGGTGATTCATGGGTATAGGAATTGATTCCTTACATGCATATCAAACCTTGGGGTATTGGGAGGTAATGAACTAAAGAGAAAGCAATTAGGGTATAAAATGATAGAAATTCCCCTCACAAGTGGCCTAAGATCATAATGCACCTCTAGTGTTTGATAATATACTTGAAACAAGCTAGAGCCTCAATCTCGTCTCTAATTCTCGATTTAATTTGTAATTCTTACGCAATAGATCGAAGTGCTAAGAGTTCCGTAATTTTGTAAAGAGTAAGGAAAGCTATATTGAGGTAAGAGTAAGGAAAGCTATATTGAGGTATGTATGGCTAAAACCCGCTTTTATTAGAAATTGAGCTTCGTTGGTGCTTGTGAACATGTGGTAAGATTGGGATGGTAAATGCATTGATTGTTGTTGCACATTAATTGATTTGCAATTAACTACACATATACATAAAGGATGTGCCTCAATGTGTGTAAACGCTTAGGCTAGTATTGAAGTATGAAGACTACAAGTATGTGTTGAAATGCTTAGGCTATAAGCCAAGATTGAAACTGAGAATTATCCATGCTAGCTCTGTGCTCACTTACCTATTCTTGTGACTTGAAATTACTTTTATATATATGCCTATGCTCACAACTTGCCAGATGAATATTGAAAATGGAAAACGATGTGATAATGGTGGCACTAAGTGCCAAGAAATTGATATGATATATGTGAAACAAAGACCCAGAGGTGATGGCTAATAAGAGAGGAACAATGCTTAGATAAGGCGACCTAGCCGATCGGGTCGTGATCGGATACCATGCCGCACACATTATGGTAATGTGCTGATATTGAATTTCGGATAAGGGAAATGAAATAGTAATTGAGATATATGCCTCCAATGAGGTGACCTAGCCGGTCGGGTCGTGATCGGACTCCGCTCAAGATAGCGGTGATGTTGAGAACAGTAATGAACACATGAAAGGAATGCCCCAAACTAAGTCTTGGAAAATTATATGAAATATTATATGACGTGCATATTTGATTTACTCGCGTATTTACTTGTACTTGCTTGATAGTTCTTTCTAGTAAAATGGTGTTTAGTTATACATACTAGTACTATTCTATGGTACTAATGCCCCTTTTGCCGAGGGCGCTACATTTTTAAATGAATGTAGGTGGCTCCCTAGCGAATAGTGCTGATCGTGTGTAGCGGAGCGTTCTTCTACTTGAAGTCTTGGTGAGCCCCTTTCTCTTTCAAGGGGGTTATATTTTGTATCTTTTGTTATTATAGATTTCTACTTTTGAGGTATAGCCGGGGCCTTGTTTCCGGCACAGTTATTCTTATATGTTTTATCCTTAGAGGCTCCGTAGACACTAGTGTGGGTTACGTACGGGTGTGCGAGGAGTCCATTAGCTATGTTGTAATCCTAAACTTGTGATTTTCATAAATTGTAACTCTAATAGAATCCTTGAAGCTAACTTACCTACGGTATAATGTTGTGATATGAAATGAACCAATGATGTTGCATACGCTATGTATCCTCGTCTAAATTAAAGAAAGCATGGGTTCCTTAATTACATTAAGTTGGGTAGAAAGTGTTTGGTGAGGCTTGCTCAGTCGGTTTCACTTGATTGAGCGCCGGTCATGCCTCCCGAGATTTGGGGCGTGACAGGTAAGTACGGGGCCCACGGTTTTCTATAAATAGAGACACTGGGTCTCACTTTACACTTTTTGCAAATTGAAAGCCCTGAGCCCTATTTTTACTGTTCATCTTCTTCTAAGATCGATTTTCTTTCTTGATTGGATTACTTGCACATATTCTTCACATATCTGGTAATGTTTCATGCAATCATAGTTAATTAATTTCTTATTTTTTCATTTTATTTCTTCCCCAGTAGTGTAACTTCTGTTTTTCTTCCCATTTTACTCGAACTATTAGTCTAGGGTAGATTCTATGTTAGTTTTTGGATGTTTAAAGTAATTAAAGATTGGGTAACCGAGTAGGGAAAAGTAGGGTTAAAATTTAAACAAAAAAATGGAAGAATATGTGAAACCCTAACTTAGTCCCTAGGATTGCCTCAGCGCGGTCCCTGTAGTTCAAATAATTGAAAAGTAACCTGCTTCTAGCGCGGCCGCGTTGCACATTATGTGGTCCGCGTTTGCCTATCGCGGCCGCATCCCCAATTTATACGGACCGCGGTGGGAGGTTCAAAGAACTGAATTTCTTGGGCCTTGTTCAACACGGCCCGCAATCGCCATAGCGTGGTCCATGACACCTCCAACACGGCCACACTCCTGATGGTGTGGTCCATGATGCCCTGTTTTGCAATGATGTCTGCAACTTTTTCATCTGCTATTCTGCAATTGTTTTCAATAATTGATTCACTTCCTGTGCTTAAACTAACAATGTTAGACATGTTTGCTTGGAGAAAATGGTAAAACAACGAGGACGAGGTGCCAAACAACCCGGCCGAGGTGAATCCTCCCGAGGAGGAAAAGGGAAACAAGCCAAACTCACTCCCCGACCTAAACTGAAAACAAGAAAACAAGTTGTGAGTGATGATGACCATCGGGGAGTGAGTACATACCCTCGCAGGACCTTTCTTCTGACTCAGGGCCAGCTCCCTCAGTCCCAGCTGCATCTACTGCCCAAGCTCTACACAGTTTTCATTCTGAGTCATCTGATGGCTCAGCGGCAGGCAGCGATGAATACTCCACCTCCCTCACAGCTTTAGTATCTCGGGAGAGTGCAGAAGGTGGGACCAATTGTGATTATGAGCTACCGGACAGTGGTAAACCCCAGGTTGGGGGTGTTGAACGAACGAGAAAACCCGAAGCTTGGGAAGATAGATTTGTCAGCCAAGTGGCTTTCGACAAGTTCAGGGATTTGTGGCCAGTCCGAAAATTAATTCCAGAGAGGAGCATAATCACAAGAGACTTGTTGCCCATCCTCCATAATGTTCATAGACAGTTTGAAACCAGAGTAGGTTGGAAGCACTTCCGGGATGATTTGATAGATGCCAATGAGCACATGGTAAAAAAATTCTACTGTAATGTAGCCCAGGTAAAAAAAGGCTCAATTGTGACCAAAGTGCGTAACAGAAATGTAGTGTTCTCCGGGCAGGCTTTCAATGAGTACTTGGGATTTGATGATGAAGATGAGACCCTGTACAATAAAAAGTTATAAATGAAGGATGAGGTTCGCCATGGTTGGTTAGGTACTTGGCTTACCTGGGAATTGTTCCAGATTTGATACAGGCGGGAGTGAAGATTGTTAGGAAGACTTTGAACTTTGAAGCGAGGTGGGGGCTGACATTTGTGTGCAACAGACTTGACCCCACTTCCCATGATCAGACTATCCCACTTCCCCGTGCTGTGTTGATTGCTTCTATCATGGTGGGCTTCCCTATTAATATGGGGAATGTGATGTACAAGGTGATTACCTCGATGGGGTTTGATATTGACCGAAACTACCCGTTTGCTAACACTCTCACATTGTACTTCCGGGACTTGAAAGTAGAGAAGAAGCCCTATGATGTAAAGGTGAGACTAGTGGCTCCATTCACATGGTTTAGCGTTCAGGGGCCTAACAACCCTAAGGACAAAAAGTACAAGCCACCCACGTCTGCCCTAACTGGCCGGTCTGAGGAGCTAGTTGCGGTAGAGTCTGCTGTTGAGCCTTCTTCCGAGCTTCCCTCCATTCCTCTTGCCACCACTATTGATGATATGCCTTCTTCGTCTGCTGGTCCTAGTATTTCAGCTATCCCGGGAATCCCTTCTTCCGACATCCATGTTGTCTACATTGGCTGCTTCAGTTGAGGCCTATTCAGCCCTGCCCACAGTTCAGATCCCTTAGTCTATTGAGGATATATTGCAAAAGCTCCTGGACAACCAGGAAAAGATTATAAAGACTCGGGAAGCCTTGACTAAGGCTGTGGATTCACATGGCAAGGCTCTGAAGGAGCTTGCCAAGGAGCACAAGAAAATGAGGAAGTGGGGCTTCCAAGGAATCGGTAATGGTATTGAGGACTGATGTCGACAAGCTATTGGGAGACCAGATGCCTTTAGACTTGTTATTTAGGGATCCATCCCCAGTAGTAGCACAAGTGCCACAGCTACAGCCACAGTAGGAGCAGGTACCCAAGCCCCCAAGGAAGAAGAGGAAGCTCCCCAGTACAGAGGGTGCAGTGATTGAGCTAGAAGAGCCACAGGAGATCCCCTCCAGTGATGCACCTATCATTCAACCGACCCATGATCAGGCCCCAGTCCCAACAGCTGAGCAGCAGGAGGCCGGGAACCAGTCTGAGGTTCCCGCCCATATAGAGGACCAGGGGACCACTGAGGATCCCATGCAGACGGACCAGTCCTAGGGAGCTCTTCTATATCCTTTCATTGATTTTTATGCTTATATGTTTAGTTGGCATTGGGGACAATGCCAGCTTTTATCCGTGGGGGTGCGCCCTACTTTTTATTTATCTGGATAACTGTATATATAGATTGACGGCTTTTGCTTTACTTTGATTTTCTATTTTGGGCTGTATATAACTTTACATTTAGCTACTTTTATCATACTTTTTATTTTCTCCTTGGTATGTATATAAAGTTACATGTTTGTATATATTCATTCCCCCTTTGTATATTCTACCCCCCTATTGTACATATTCATTCGGTTTTCTATTTTCGCAAAATTTTTTCATTTTTAGCCTTATAGATAGGCTGTTAGCCTTTTGTTTTGCTTTTGGCGTTTTCAATAAGCCTTTGGTTTTCCTAATGCCATGGTTCTTTTCATGGTTGGAGTATTGTGTGAACCGGTTGGCTCTTCCCAATGATAGATGGCATGACAACCTTCTTAAGGGTTTGAGTCCGTTTTTTATTTTTCTTTTTATTTTGTAGATAGTTGTAGTTAAGGGTACCTCAAACAAAGCTTCACTTGGGCCTAGCACATTTTCTTTGATCCCATGGTCAAAGACATAATGTTGTGTTTAGGATGGTGAAAGTCATGGCCTTGAGACTCTTGTGTTGACCAAACAATCTTAAATCATAACTAAGGTCGTTGTGGGCCCTCGACTCGGTGTCTTTAGCAATCCTTGAGTGTGTGTGGTGAGAAATCTAATTGTGAGTCCAAGTCCCGAGCCAATGGTTTAGAACTTGCCCTAAATATTTGTTGAGGCGAAATACAAGGTGAAATTTGACTTGAGAAGTGATTATAGGCTCTCCTTGATCCAAATGTTAAGTTAAACAATTCCATAGCTTACCAATGAGATGATCCCTAGTTAAACCTTTTAGGCCTTAAACCTTTTTCTTTCAATAACCAATGCTACAAGCTTATACCCGTTCTTAATGATACCCTCTCTTGGCACCCAAATCTTCCCATGAGTAATGGCAAATGTCTAAGTTTGGGGGAGAGACAAGAAAGGAAACAAAGTGGTAAAAGTTACAAAAGCAAAATATAAGTAAGGCAATGAAAAATAAAGAAAAGAAAAGGACAAATAGAAATCAATGTGAACAAGAATAAAAAAAAAGATTCAAGGAAAACAAAAGTGAAAAAGGTGTGGAAAAAGTAGAAACCAGAGAAATGTTTTGAATTGCATAAGAAAGAGTGACAATGTGTTTCTCTAACCCCTTGAAAAGAATTAAAATACTCAAATGAGTCAAGAAAGTATGCCAAAATGAATCAAAAGAAGTACTTAAGGGAAGATTGAACCCACTTGAACAAAAACATATCATACCCTTGCCCAAAAGCCTTCGCAATGAATCCACAAAAACGCTATATGATCTTGAGTTGAAAGAAGCCTACATTAGTGGATACTTACATAAAGGGCAAGCATATGGTACTTAGAGCCGGACTTGTGATCTTTGAAGTCAAAACACAAATCATAGAACAACCAGATTCAGAAACACTTGGCAAACAGATTCCATACAGTGAGAGATGTGTCAAGGACACATAGAATACACCTTACTGTATAGGGGACCACATAAATAACATGATGCATATAATTCTCAAGGGTTCTACAAAACTAATAGGTTAGCTATAAGGTAGGTAATTGAGACATAGAGCAAGGATCATAGTAAAGCCATATTGAAATCACATGAACAATGGACAGAATCAATATAAATAGAGTTACCCTCGAGAGACTAGATAGCTTAGCATGAGCAAAGAAGAGTAGGCAAGAACAAAAATGGACAAGCTAGGCAAATATCAACAAGTAGAATAGTGTAGACATGCTGAACAAACAAGATTTAGACATGCTAGATAACAGTAGACAAGCAAGCATAATTTAGACATGCTAATCACATATTGAACAAGACAGTGTTAGGCATGCTAAGCAAGACATTAAACAGGACCAAGAATGGCACTCATAACTGATATATTAAGGCAGTAATGAAGCACATAGGGTTTGGATTCTAAAATTTAATCTGAGGCATACCAGCTAGGAAGAAGAGCACAGAATGTAGAGCAAAGATCGTGCTATGGTTAGCCTTGGCTTTCAGCCGGCTAGGCCAATGAATATCACAAGTAGCAGAGAAGAACAGTGAGGGAGATTTTAGAGTGTAAGCGTAGTGGTGAACTAATGTTCGTGTCTAGAAGTGAGAATAGAGAAGATTATATATAGTAATCAAGAATTAAATAGAATAAGGTAAAGAATAAATTATGTAGCAAATAGGAAAATTTACAAAATCAGTCATATGTAAAATCAGTAAAGTCTCCCCTTAATCAAGGGGTAGTCAATAAACGGTAAAGAGCAGGACATATATTTAAGGAAAGAAATCAAGTAAGACTTAGGTATAAAGTAGGCAATTAGGGGTGAATAAACGGGAGTTCAATTAAGGAAATAATTAGTAAGATCAGCAAGTACCACAGTCAATCACATAAGGTAAGAAAACTAATTAAGCTCGTAAATAAAGGAAATAATCAAGAATCAACATATATTTTTTAACAGAGCCAATCAATGAATGAGAAATTCAAACAGTATTGATTTAAGGGAAAAATATTGGTTTTCCACAAATAGACAAATAGGCTAAAATAGAATTTCATAAACATACAGAAATTAGCCGAAAATTCGAATCAGAAACCCTAATAGAGATGAACTAGGGTAAAAAGTTACAAGACAATGAATTAGACTAAGGGGGGAAATCATGAAAGTCAAAGCATAGAGCAAACAATGTAACAAGTAACACGGAAAGACTCAGAATCGAAGCAAAAATATAAGAAAATTAGGGCTTTAGCATAAATCGATTAGTGTCCAAACAATTTTAGCAGAAATCAATCAATAATACTTAAGAATAGATGATTAACATTCGAAAATCATAAAAACTTAGAGAAGACGAGTTTCATTAAACCCTAGTTTTAGGAAAAATAGAGAATTACTTGAAAAACCAGAATACTTTAAAGAAAGCACGTGAAGTACGTTCAATCCGTCTCAGATCTGTACAGATTTGAGAATATTGAAGATAAAATTAGGGTTTTTTTAGAAGTAAAACAGAGATGAGAACATAGACTTGGGAATCCATGGATTAAATGAGAAAGATCTTACTCAAGGTCGAGTCAAATGGCCTGAAATAGGCAAGAAAAATCCCAAGGTGTAAACAGACCGCCTAGGTCCCTTAAGAATCTCCTCAAGGATCCAAGAAATGGAGATACCATAGCAAGCAGGAGGCCAATATAGGCCTGAGACGATAGAGAAACATCGTAGAACGGAGGGCTAAGCTGGTGAAGGCGGGGTATGACTAGGGTTTGGGTAGAGAGCGTTTGAGAGAGGGGAGAACGGGTGACGGCGGGGTATGATGGGAAATGACTAGGTTTTGGGGGTGTAGGTGGTGATTAATTGTGGTTGGGGAGTCCTGGACCGTTGATAAAAAATGATCAACGGCCAGGATTGGCCAATGAGTTTGGGTCGGGTGAATGCAGATTGGGCCTAAGGGGTTTTTGGCTGGTTTTGGTGTAATATTAAAAGGTTTTTGGGCTGGTATAAAAAGGGTTAAAATTGAAAGAGGCTATTTGTTAAATACCCCAAACAATTGATTAAAAATAAATTGTAAAATAATTTCTAATTATAAAAAGTGAATTTCATGTATAGAAATGTTTTAAAAATAGTTATTTAGTATTTAAAAATACAAAGGACTAATTTCTGGTAAAATAATACAAATGTACGCATGGGCTATAATTGCAAAATTATTGCAATTATAGCCAAAAGGTGCCAATTTGGCTATTTATGAAATAATTTGGACTCAATAGGACCATAAATAGTAATATTAAATCAAGAAGGGTTTCAAAACATTTGTGATGCAATTTTGAAATTATATATATGAGTAAAATACTGAGATAAATTAATTTAAGAAATGTAAAAAATTATGGAAAAATATCAATTGCTGCTAATGCGTAGTTTTAAAGGTATATATGCATTTCAAAAATTTTATAGGGAAAAATTGGGTATTAACGACTGCTCCTCTTTACCCGGGAAGGATGAAAGAGTTTTCGGGTGAAGAAATGGTGGCTAATTTTGACCAAATGGGATGTTTTGAAAGATAGAGGTCAGACTCTGATCTTTGAGCTGCCTACATATCCCTGATTTTACAGGAATCAGGCCATGTGTAGATCAAGATTCATTGGCGGAATATACCGATGAAGTCATTACAAGAATGGACACGAGATTTCGGAATAGGTGAAAGAATGGTTATGGTAAATGGTTAAGTTTTAAGATAGTTGAAGGAACAGGAGCGACGTCGCTCCTGCTGGGATAGCGGTTGCTTACTAGTCACCTGCGGATAAAGAGATACTATAAACATGTATTTGTGCGAAACTTTAAACATGACGCAGATTCCCTTTGGACCATGAAAGTTGTCTTCTGACGGTTAAGGATAACGTCCTCAGACCGTGATGTCCTGGGCCATGAATTGTTCAGTGATGGATTCATAGGACATGAAATGATGTTCTCAGGCCATGAAGATGGTGCCTCCGAACCATGACGCCTTTGAATAATAATGTGCGAATTTGAGAGATCTTCAGGCCATGGCATGGTTTCTTCTGGCTATGAGGATTATGGCTTTAGACTATGACGCCTTCTGACAGATTGGCGATATTTCAGCCCATGAGATGCAATAATATGATGTTCAAAAGACAAGGCTTAGTCTTGTGAAATGGAGGGCAGAGCTTAGCCCGACAGAAGAGCAAATAGCTATATCGAAATAGAGCAAAATTTATGCAAGGAGGGACAATGCTTAATCCCATGTAGATAGAAGGCAGAGCTTAGCCTTATGCAGATATGGAGGAAGAGCTTAGCCTCATGCAAGATGCGGGACTGGGCTTAGTCCCATGCAAATAGAAGGGAATGCTTAGACTTATGCAAAATGGAGGCAGGGCTTAGCCTCATGCAAGATGGAGAGAATGCTTAGTCTCATGCAGGCGCTTAGTCTCATGCAGGATGCGGGACAGCGCTTGGTCCCATGCAGATGGAAGGTAGTGCTTTACTATTACGCAAATATGGAAGCAGGGCTTAGCCTCATGCATAATGCGGGACAAAGCTTAGTCCCATGCAGATGAAAGGTAGAGCTTAGCCTCATGAAAATATGGAGGTAGGGCTTAGCCTCATGAAAGATGTGGGATAGGGATTAGTCCCATGCAGATGGAAGGCAGAGCTTAGCCTTATGCAGATGTGGAGGCAGGGCTTAGCCTCATGTAAGATGTGGGACAGGGCTTAGTCCCATGTAGATGGAAGGCAGAGCTTATCCTTATGCAGATGTGGAGGCATGGCTTAGCCTCATGGAAGATGTGGGGCAGGGCTTAGTCCCATGCAAATGGAAGGCAGTGCTTAGCCTTATGAAAATATGGAGGCAGGGCTTAGACTCATGCAATATGGGATAGGGCTTAGTCTCATGCAGGATGTGGGACAGGGCTTACTCCCATGCAAAGAGAAGGCAGAGCTTAGCCTTATGAAGAATGGAGGTAGGGCTTAGCCTCATCCAAGATGGAGAAAGAGTTTAGTTCATGCAGGATGTGGGACAGGGCTTAGTCCCATGCAAAGAGAAGGCAGTGTTTAGCCTTATGCAGAACGGAGGCAGGGCTTAGCCTCATGCAAGATGCGGGACATGGCTTAGTCCTATGCAAAAAGCAGGTATCAAAGAGTAGAATATTTCTTAGCTAGAGATATAATCAGTGTCTGGTGGCCCGATTAATAGTTATTTTTCTCCGTGTATATATATTTGTGAATGCTACTGCTACGTTAGATGTGCCTGCGCTCAAATAAAAATTATAAGTTTCGTAAGGGGAAGGTTGGTTCGTGCCTTTATCCGCTGGCCTTGCTTTGTTTGAGTTTCCCTAGGTAACACCTGACTGTTACGGAAAAAGATTTTTCGAAAATATGCAATTATTGATAAAAATAGAGTCATTTTAGAAACATAGCGAAATATCAGGTAGTTTTTAGATGAACTAATGACTATAACACATTTCAGAGACATTGAAGCTTTCTTATATAGAATTTTGAGGGTCCTCCTCAAAATTCTGCCCCAGTTTGGTAAATGATCCTTCGGCCGTTTGCGTGACGAAACTTGTTGAGACTTCCTCGGAATTTTGAGAACCCTTCACAAAATTCTTTCCAGTTTCTTAACCAATTTTTGACTTTCTGGCATGCGATGGCATCGACTGGACTTGCTCCGGAATTTTGAGGGTTCTCCTAAAAATTCTTCCCCAGTTTCTGATCTTGGGGAAATGGAAATTTTATTATGATATGATCGAACCCATAGGGCTGCCTATGTATCCCCTCTTAAACGGGAATCAGGTTAAGTGTAGTTCAATTACATCAGATGAGGAAATGTAAATAGTCTAAGCATAGTATCTCTTGACTACGTCTGAATTGATTAGTTTTAGCCAGACTTCTCCGTCCATTTATGCAAGTATGAGCGCTCCTCCTGTTAGCACCCTATGAACCATATAAGGACCTTGCTAGTTGGGAGAGAATTTCCCTTTGGCTTCATTTTGATGTGGGAAGATCTTCTTCAGTACCAGCTATCCTGGTGCGAACTGTGTTGGTTTGACCATTTTGTTGAAAGCTCTGGACATTCTGTTCAGATAAAGCTAACCGTGACGTATTGTGTTCATTTTTTCGCATCTATAAGGACCAGTTGTTCATAGCGGCTCCTTATCCATTCTGCATCGCTGAGTTCGGCTTCCTGTATGATCCTTAAAGAAGGAATCTCTACCTCGGCTGGGATGAAAGCTTCGATACCATAAACCAACATGTAGGGAGTTGCCCCGTTTGATGTGTGAACTATAGTGCGGTATCCCATCAAAGCAAATGGTAGCCTCTCGTGCCATTGCTTGTGGTTTTCCACCATCTTTCTTAGTATGTTCTTGATTGTTTTGTTAGCGGCTTCTACGACTTCATTCATCTGAGGTCTATAGGCTGTGGAATTCTTATGCTTGATTTTGAAAATCTCACACATGGCTTTCATCATATCACTATTGAGATTGGCGGCATTATCAGTAAAAATAAACTCGGATATTTGTATCGGCAAACAATACGATCTTTGACAAAGTCTGTGATGACTTTCTTGGTTACAGCTTTGTAAGATGCAGCCTCTATCCATTTTGTGAAGTAATCAACGGCTAACAGAATAAACATGTGCCCGTTTGAAGCAGTGGGCTTGATAGGACCGATGGCATCCATTCCCCAGGTGGCGAATGCGAAGGTGAGCTTCTAGAATTGAGCTCATTTGGCGACACTTTTATCATATCCTCATGCACTTGACATTGGTAGCATTTGCGGACATACTGGACGTAGTCTGTCTCCATAGTCATCCAAAAGTAACCAGCCCTAAGTATCTTCTTGGCCAAGCCAAAACCATTTGTATTGTCACGACCCTAGTTCACCATCCGTGAACATGTCATGAAGGCATCTAGTCACTATGACTAAGTAAGCCTAATAGTGCGGGAACAACATCATTCGCGAAGAAATAATTAATTAAAAATTAAATAACCGGAAGAAAACTTGTATATAAATGTCGCTTGGCATATAAAACTCAATATCACAAGTCTTAAAATAATATCCCAAGACCCGGAAACTCACGGGCAGCATAGGCTATAGAAATGTATAATAAAGGGCTCTAAACTCCAGAAGCATCTACATCAAAGAACGACAGGAAGCTAAACACTACAAGATAGAATAAGAGGGAGACTCTTCGGTCTGCGGACGCGATAGATATACCTCAAAGTCTCCGTAGCTCTCCCTGATCATTTATAATGCTCTTGAGTGGAGGTACCTGGTTCTGCACATGAAAAACATGCGTAGAAGAGGCGTGAGTACACCACAGCGGTACTCAATAAGTGCCAAGCCTAACCTCGGTCGGGTAGTGACGAGGAAGGTCAGGGCCCTACTGAGATAAAACATAATAATAAGAATGTACAGTATGAAAACAGATAGAAATAATGGAAACAACAGTGAAATAGACAGAATGTACAAGTCAACAACAAATAACCGAAGTAAGGAAATAAACACAGAAATGTACAACACAATACCAAAGATGCCATGAGGATCTCCCAGGATACCGTCCTGTAGTCCTTTCTCAACTGTCCATTGCATCTCCCGGGATACCGTCCCGTAGTCCAACTATTAATGTGCAGGGGGATCTATTGGGAATCTAACCCGCAGTCCCAAAATAAATGTGCAGGGGGATCTATAGGGAATCGAACCCGCAGTCCGAAAGTAAACAAACAAGGGGGAGTTATCGGAATCCCACATCCGTAGTCCCAATGTAAATACACACCAACAAGAGAATAATTGGAAATAGAATTTAACACCAAGGCAACAGGAATTCTAACCTAACATGCTTCTCTAGGCTATCACAGGCTATATTGGAAAGTAAACAAAGGAAGTAAAAAAGGAATGTCAACTTGATAATTTAAAGTAAAAACCGTATTTTCAACAATTAGCTCAAGTACGCGCTCATCACCTCACGCACAAGGCACTCAATCATCAAATAACAAGTCATAAGGGGGAGAGGTCCCCCACACAAAGTTAGACAAGCCACTTACTTCGAACCGGTACAAAGTCAACTAGAAACCACGCCTTTACCACGAGTATCCGACTCCAAATGGCCCAAATCTATTCAATTCAATTACATATTGTAAATAACATTGCAAGCAACTGATTCCAATATTAAATTTAAAGCTAAGGCGCGAAAATAGGCAAAATGACCAAAATGACCCTCAGGCCAACGTCTCGGAATCAAATAATTTTTACATTTTCAGAACCCTCGCACTCTCACGAGTGTAACCATGTAAAAATATCGTAAATCGGATATAAAAAACCCACTCAAAACTCAGAATTTCGGCCTAAGAAGTTTCTTCCATTTTTTCCCCAATTTTGATCCTCAATTCGAAATTAAATGATGGATTTAACTATATATTGATGGAATACAACTAAAAAGGATTAAGAAAACGTTACCTAATGATCTTCTCTTAAAAACCCACTCAGAATCGCCCTCTCCCGAGCTCAAATTTGTTTTTCCAACTTTTGAAACTTAACCCTCGAATTTCATATTTCTGCCCAGCGATTTCCGCTTCTGCGGTCCCTCTTCTGTGGCTTAGCCTTAAGTGAATAGTTTTCGCATCTGCGGACCCCTTTTCGCAAATGCGAACCGCTTCTGCGGTCCAGCCTCCCGCTTCTGCGGAATCTGAAGACAAGGCTAAAATCTGCTTCTGCTGTCCTCCATGACGCTTCTGCGGCTCCACACCTGCGGATCCCAAGCCGCAGGTGCAGTTATGACAGGTACCAACACCTTCAGCAAATCTCCCAACTCTAAAATCTTTCCGCCAACCATCCGAAATCATCCCGAGGCCCCCGGGACCTCAACCAAAAGCACCAACATCACCTAATACCCTATTCAAACTTGTACCAATCCTTAAAACACCTCAAACAACATCGGAAACCTGAATTAATTGATGATTTAATCCTAAGAACTTCAAATTTCTTCCAAATACGCTTTCGATAAAAAACCTAACCAAAACACGTCCGAATGGCCTGAAATTTTGCACACTCATCCCAAATAACATGACGGTGCTAATGCAACTTCCGAAATTCCATTCTGACCCTTGGATAAAAAACTCACTATCGGACTGGAAACTTTAAAATTCTAACTTTCGGCATTTCTAGCCTAATTGAGCTACGGACCTCCAAAATACATTCGGGACACGCTCCCAACCCCGAAATCACCTAACAGAGCTAACGGAACCATCGGATATCCATTCCAAGGCCGTTTTCATTTCCAACTCTTAAGCTCTCATTTATGGACTAAGTGTCCCAAAACTCTCCGAATCCTAACACTGAACGTACCAACAAACCAAAATAGCATAAATGAATTTAGGGGAAGCAATTAATAGGGGATCGGGGAGTAAATTCTAAAAATGACCGGCCGGGTCGTTACATCCTCCCGCACTTAAACATTCGTTCGTCCTGGAACGAGCACAGAGAACATACCTGAAGTAGTGAAAAGATGAGGTTATCGGCTGTGCATATCCCGCTCGGTCTCCCAAGTCGCCTCCTCGACCGGCTGACCCCGCCACTGAACCTTTACTGATGCTATATTCTTTGACCTGAACTTTCGGACCCGCCTGTCCAATATTGCCACTGGCTCCTCAATATAGGATAGATCCTTGTCCAACTGGACTGAAGTGAAATCCAATACGTGCGACGGATCACCGTGATACCTCCAGAGCATCGAAACATGAAATACCGGATGAACCCCCGGCCAAACTGGGAGGTAAGGCAAGCTCATAAGCTACCTCCCCACTCGTCTCAAAATCTCAATAGGGCCAATAAATCTCGGACTCAAGTTCCCTTCCCAAACCTCATGAAGCCTTTCATAGGCGAAACCCGAAGAAGAACCCGCTTACCAATCATATAGGAAACATCACGAACCTTCCGGTCCGCATAATTCTTCTGTCTGGACTGGGCTGTACGGGGTCTGTCCTGAATTACCTTAACCTTCTCCAACGCATCCTGAAACAGATCGGTGCCCAATAGTCTCGCCTCGCTCGGCTCAAACCAACCCATCGGAGATCTGCACCTCCTACCATACAAGGCTTCATACGACACCATCTGAATGCTGGACTGATAACTATTATTGTAAGCAAACTCTGCCAAAGGCAAGAACTGATCCCAAGACCCTCCAAACTCAATCACGCACGCACGAAGCATATCCTCAAGAATATGAATGGTGCGCTCGGACTGTCCATTAGTCTGGGGGTGAAATGCTGAGCTCATCGTCACCCGAGTACCCAACTCCTGCTGAATAGCTCTCCAGAACCGTGATGTGAACTGAGTACCCCTATCTGAGATGATAGAAATTGGTATACCGAGCAGACAAACGATCTCCCTGATGTAAATCTCCGCTAACCCTCCGCCGAATAAGTAAGATACACAGGAATAAAGTGAGCGGACTTGGTCAACCGATCTACAACAACCCAAATGGCATTGAATTTCTTCGCAGTCTGAGGGAGACCAACTACAAAATCCATGGTGATTATCTCCCATTTCCACTCTGAAATCTCTATCTGCTGAAGCAACCCACCCGGCCTCTGGTGCTCAGCCTTCATCAGCTGACAGTTGAGGCATCCAGCTACAAACCCCTCTATGTCTTTCTTAATCCGCCTCCACCAGTAGTGCTGTCTCAAGTCCTGATACATCTTCGCGGCACCCGAATGGATGGAATACCATGAACTATGAGCCTCTGCCAATATCAACTCCCAAATATCATCAACATTGGGTACACAGACCCGACCCTGCATCCTCAAAACCCTGTCCTCACCGATAGTCACATCCCTGGCATCGCCATGCTGAACCCTGTCCTTGAGGACAAGTAAATGAGGGTTATCATACTGCCGCTCCTTGATACGATCGAATAATGAGGACCGAGAAACATCCCTGTCCTCACCGATAGTCACATCCCTGGCATCGCCATGCTGAACCCTGTCCTTGAGGACAAGTAAATGAGGGTTATCATGCTGAACCCTGTCCTCACCGATAGTCACATCCCTGGCATCGCCATGCTGAACCCTGTCCTTGAGGACAAGTAAATGAGGGTTATCATGCTGAACCCTGTCCTCACCGATAGTCACATCCCTGGCATCGCCATGCTGAACCCTGTCCTTGAGGACAAGTAAATGAGGGTTATCATACTGCCGCTCCTTGATACGATCGAATAATGAGGACCGAGAAACCACACAAGCTAGAACCCGATTGGGCTCTGAAAGGTCGAATCTCATAAACTGCTTGGCTAAGGCCTAAATATCCATCGTCATAGGCCTATCTGATGCTGGTAGATACGCCAAACTCCCCAAACTCTCTGCCCGATGACTCAAGGCATCGGCCACCACATTGGCCTTGCCTAAGTGGTATAGAATAGTAATATCATAATTTTTCAATAACTCTAACCACCTCCTCTGGCGCAAATTTAGATCCTTTTGCTTGAACAAGTGCTATAAGCTCCGATGGTCCATATAAATCTCATAAGGCACACCATACAAATAATGATGCCAGATCTTTAAAGCATGAACAATCGCAACTAACTCAAGATCATGGACAGGATAATTCTTCTCATGTACCTTCAACTGCCTGGACGCGTAGGCAATCACCCTACCATCCTGCATCAATACCGCTCCAAGGCCAATCCTCGAGGCATCACAATAGACAGTAAAGAACCCGAACCTGTAGGCAATAGAAGAACCAGGGCTGTAGTCAAAGCTGTCTTGAGCTTCTAAAAGTTCACCTCACACTCTTCCGTCCACTGGAACGGAGCACCCTTCTAGGTTCGTCTAGTCATAGGTGCTGCAATCGAAGAAAACCCGTCAACAAATCGACGGTAATAACCTGCCAAGCCAAGGAAACTGCAAATCTCTATCACTGAGGATGGTCTAGGCTAACTCTGCACTGCCTCTACCTTCTTCGGATCCACCCGAATACCCTCGATCGACACCACGTGACCCAAGAAGGCCATAGAATCCAACCAAAACACACATTTTGAAAACTTTGCATACAATTTCGTTTCCTTCAAAGCCTGAAGCACTGTCCTCAGGTGCTGCTCGTACTCTTCCCGACTCCGAGAGTAAACAAGAATATCATCTATGAAAACAATGACGAAAGAGTCGAGATATGGCCTGAACACACTGTGCATCAAATGCATAAAAGCTACTGGGGCATTGGTCAGCCCAAATGACATAACTAAGAACTCATAATGGCCATATCGAGTCCTGAAGGCAGTCTTTGGGATATCTGGCTCCCGAATCTACAGCTGATGGTAGCCTGAGCGCAAGTCAATCTTAGAAAACACCTGTACGCCCTGAAGCTGGTCGAATAGATCATCAATACGAGGTAAAGGATAACGATTCTTCACAGTAACCTTATTCAACTGACGATAATCGATGCACATATGCATAGAACCATCCCTTTTCTTCACAAACAAGACAGAAGCACCCCACGGTGAAACACTGGGTCGAATAAAACCCTTATCAAGCAATTCCTGTAACTGATCCTTTAACTCCTTTAACTACGGAAGAGCCATACGGTACGGAGTAATGGAAATGGGCTGAGTGCCCGGCAACAAATCAATACCAAAATAAATGTCTCTATCGGGCGGTATGCCCAGAAGATCACTTAGAAACACATCGGGATAATCCCGTACCACTGGGATTGAATCAACAGAAGGGGTATCAACACTGACATCTCTCATATAAGCTAAGTACGCGGCACATCCCTTCTCAACCATATGATGAGCTTTAAGGAAAGAGATAACTCTACTGGGAGTGTGATCTAAAGTACCACTCAACTCAACACGCGGAATACCTGGCACGGCCAGCGTCACGGTCTTGGCGTGACAATCAAGAATAGCATAGTGGGGCAATAACCAGTCCATGCCCAAAATAATATCAAAATCAACCATGTTGAGTAACAATAGATCTGCTCTGGTCTCAAAGCCACGAATAGTAACCAAACATGACCAATAAACGAGGTCTACAACAAAAGAATCTCCCACATGAGTGGAAACATAAAGAGGAGAACTCAAAGAATCTCGGGCTAAACCCAAATACAGAGCAAAATAAGAAGACATATAAGAATAAGTGGAGCCTGGATCGAATAGAACTAATGCATCCCTATGACAAACTAGTATAATACTTGTGATGACAGAATCAGAGGCAACAACCTCAGTACGAGCATGAATAGCATAATATCTGGCTTGGCCTCCCCCTCGAGGGATACCTCTACCTTCCCGACGTCCACCCCTAGCTAGCTAAGCAGATGGGGTAGCAGTTAGAGCTGGGATCATGGCCTGAGAACTCTACCGAGCACGCTGTGGCTGAGGAGTCTGAGAAAGCGCACCCCTGCCAAGTCTGGGGCAATCCCTGACCATGTGGCATGTGTCACCACACTCAAAAAAAGCTGTGGGAGGGCACGGTGGCTATGACTGGCTGGGACCAGGTCTGCCAGACTGACCTCAGAAAATACCTCGCGCAGGAGGCGCGCTAGAAACTGGAGGTGCATAGTAAGGCTCTTGAGGTTCGGGAGGAGCTGGAGAACTGCTGAATGATGGAAGAGCTGAATAAATGGAGCATCCCATATAACCCCTACCATGACGACCAGCTGTTGGGGTACGGGTACTAGAGTAGTGATCCGACTCTCGAAACCTCTTGGCCTTTCTCTCCTCTCACTCCCTGTCGAGCATACCCTCGATCCTCCTAGGAATGCTCACTACTTGTTGATAAGGAATGTCCATCTCCAACTCTCGAGCCATGGTAGATTTGATGGGTGGAATAAGACCCTCAATGAACCGGCGAACCCTCTCGCGAACAGTAGCAATCAAAGCCAACTCATGCCTGGCCAACCTAGTATAACAGATAGCATACTTCGAAACGATCGTAGCACCCTGGCACAAATGCTTAAAATCTACGTGTCATGCATCCCTGAGGCTCTAGGGAACAAACTTTCTCTGAAATATATCTGAAAATCGGGCCCAAGTTGGAGAAGCAGCCTCGTCCAGACTGTCTAACTCATAGGTACGCCACCAATCATAGGCGGCTCCCCGAAGATGGAAGGCATTGAAGGAAACCCCACTCGATCTGGTGATACTCATAGTGCTAAGAATACAGTGTAAATCCTCCAGAAATCCCAAGGCATCATCTGTCACTAATCCGCTAAAAATCAGAGGATCATACTTCTTGAATCTCTCAAGTCTCCGCTGCTCATCCTCAGAAGCAGCTGCCCCATCCTCGGGCTGAACTGGTACTGCATGCTATATAGAAAAGATTTCTAGGACCTACTCAACCCACTGCTCAGGAGTGCGGGAGGCGGGAGTCTGAGCTCTTCCCCCGGCCTGGGATGTGTCCGCAGCAAGGGGAAGCAACCCTGCCTGAGACAGCATGGTGTACATACTCATAAACTACGCCAATGTCTCCTGAAGGGCTGGAGTAGTAGTGGCTGTAGGCGTGTCAGGTGCTTGAACTCCAGCTGGATCTGCTGGCGGTACCTCAACGGCAGCTCGCGCAGGTGCTCTGGCTGCACCCCATGCGCGTCCACGACCTCTGCCCCGGCCCCTGCCTCTAAGGGCTGCAGGAGGGGGTACGGGTGCCTGATCGTCCCGAGTAGCACGTGTCCTCACCATCTATGAGAGAATAGAAGACAAAATTTTAGAATTGATGTCAAAAATATCGCACGAAAAGGAAATCAAATGAAGTGATGATTTTTCCTAAACAGTTACATAGCCTCTCGTAGATAAGTACAGACGTCTCCGTACCGATCTTCGAGACTCTAATAAACCGGTCTGTGTTCCGTGACTCCTATGAACCTAGAGCTCTGATACCAACTTGTCACGACCCTAGTTCACCATCCGTGAACATGTCATGACGGCACCTAGTCACTATGACTAAGTAAGCATAACAGTGCGGGAACAACATCATTCGCGGAGAAACAATTAATTAAAAATGGCGTAATACATACGGAGACACCTAAAGTTGGAACGATCTTTCACTTAGACACTTAAACTAGGCCTCTTTCCAATTAGACATGTTTCTTAGGCAATTCTTATACCAATTAGACACTTAAACTAGGCTCTAACCCATGACTTCTTTGGATAATATAACAAATCCATACAAATATCCTTACAAATAAACTTAACTTCATAACTAGATTTAGAGCACCTCCAAAACTATTTTCTCCATTCCTCTACGTTCCATTTCTTATGCCAATTAGACCAGATATGCCTGTCACACATCCTAAATTCAGCATTGGGTAAAACTTCATTCAAAGCTGCAGCAAATCCCTACACAATAATTAATAAGCCAACAAAAAACTTGTCCAATTGGTATGAGAATTGCCTAAGAAACGTGTCTAATTGGAAAGAGGCCTAGTTTAAGTGTCTAAGTGAAAGATCGTGCCAAATTTAGGTGTATCTGTATGTATTACGCCATTAAAAATTAAATAACCAGAAGAAAACTTGTATATAAATGCCGCTTGGCATATACAACTCAATATCACAAGTCTAAAACAATATCCCAAAACCCGAAAACTCCCGGGCAGCATAGGCTATAGAAATGTATAATAAAGGGCTCTAAACTCCAGAAGCATCTGCATCAAAGAACGACAGGAAGCTAAACACTACAAGATAGAATAAGAGGGAGATTCTTCGGTCTGCGGACGCGACAGATATACCTCAAAGTCTCCGTAGCTCTCCCTGATCACTTATAATGCTCTTGAGTGGAGGTACCTGGTTCTGCACATGAAAAACATGCGCAGAAGAGGCGTGAGTACACCACAGCGGTACTCAGTAAGTGCCAAGCCTAACCTCGGTCGGGTAGTGACGAGGAAGGTCAGGGACCTACTGAGATAAAACATAATAATAAGAATGTACAATATGAAAACAGATAGAAATAATGGAAACAACAACAAAATAGAAAGAGTGTACAAGTCAACAACAAATAACCGAAGCAAGGAAATAAACACGAAAATGTACAACACAATACCAAAGATCCCATGAGGATCTCCTAGGATACCGTCCTGTAGTCCTTTCTTAACTGACCATTCAATCTCCTGATATACCGTCCCATAGTCCAACTATCAATGTGTAGGGGGATCTATCGAGAATCTAACCCGCAGTCCCAAAATAAATGTGCAGGGGGATCTATCGGGAATCGAACCTGCAGTCCCAAAGTAAACAAACAAGGGGGAGCTACCGGAATCCCACATGTATAGTCCCAATGTAAATACACACCAACAACAAGAGAATAATCAGAAATAGAATTGAACACCAAGGCAACAGGAATTCTAACCTAACATGCTTCTCCAGGCTATCACATGCTATATTTGAAAGTAAACAAAACAAGTAAGAAAGGAATGTCAACTTGATCATTTAAGGTAAAAACAGGATTTTCAAAAATTAGCTCAAGTACGCGCTCGTCACCTCACGCACAAGGCACTCAATCATCAAATAAAAAGTCCTAAGGGGGAGAGGTCCCCCACACAAAGTTAGACAAGCCACTTACTCCAAACCGGTACAAAGTCAACTAGAAACCACGCCTTTGCCACGAGTATCCGACTCCAAATGGACCAAATCTATTCAATTCAATTACATATCGTAAATAACATTGCAAGCAACTGATTCCACTATTAAATTTAAAGCTAAGGCGCGAAAATAGGTAAAATGAACAAAACACCCCTCAAGCCAACATCTTGGAATCAAATAATTTTTACATTTTCAGAACCATCGCACTCTCACGAGTCTAACCATATAAAAATCAACCAAATCGGATATCAAAAACCCGCTCAAAACTCAGAATTTTGGCCTAAGAAGTTTCTTCCATTTTTCCCCAATTTTGATCCTCAATTCGAAACTAAATGATGGATTTAACTATATATTGATGGAATATAACTAAAAAGGATTAAGAAAACATTACCCAATGATCTTCTCTTCAAAACCCACTTAGAATCGCCCTCTCCCGAGCTCAAATTTATTTTTCCAACTTTTGAAACTTAACCCTCGAATTTCGTATTTCTGCCCAGTGATTTCCGCTTCTGCGGTAAAGGGACCGCTTCTGCAGACCAAGTGCCGCTTCTGCGGCTTAGCCTTAAGTGAACAGTTTCCGCATCTGTGGACCCCTTTTCGCAGATGCGAACCGCTTCTGCGGTCCAGCCTCCTACTTCTGCGGAATCTGAAGGCAAGGCTAAAATCCGCTTCTGCGGTCCGCTACGCTACTTCTGCGGCTCCGCACTTGCGGAACCCAAGCTGCGGGTGCAGTTATGACAGGTACCAGCTCCTTCAGCAAATCTCCCAACTCCAAAATCTTTCTGCCAACCATCCGAAATCATCCCGAGGCCCCCGGGACCACAACCAAAAGCACCAACATCACCTAATACCCTAATCAAACTTGTACCAATCCTTAAAACACCTCAAACAACACCGAAAATCCAAATTAGTCGAAGATTTAAGCCTAAGAACTTCAAATTTCTTCCAAATACGCTTTCGATAAAAAACCTAACCAAAACATGTCTGAATGGCCTAAAATTTTACACACACGTCCCAAATGACATGATGGTGCTATTGTAACTTCCGGAATTCCATTCTATCCCTCGAATCAAAAACTCACCATCGGACTGGAAACTTTAAAATTCCAACTTTCGGCATTTCTAGGCTAAATGATCTACAGACCTCCAAAATACATTCTGGACATGCTCCCAACCCTGAAATCACCTAATAGAGCTAACAAAACCATTAGATTTCCGTTCCGAGGCCGTCTTTACACGGTTCAAATTACGGACCACTTTACAATCTTAAGCTCTCATTTAGGGACTAAGTGTCCCAAAACACTCTGAATTCTAACATCGAATGTCCCGACAAACCAAAATAGCAGAAATGAACTTATGGGAAGCAGTTAATAGGGGATCAGGGCATAAATTCTAAAAACGACCAGCCGGGTCGTTACATATATGCGGGCCGTAAGTCCAGTTGTATCTCCTCAAGTAGCTTAGAAGCCTCTTTTGTGTTGACATATCTTAGCAATCCCAAATCAGGAGTTCTCCTATACAAGTTTCCTCCACTGTGGAAAAACTGCTTGGAAAATCTCTGAAGTGTGCGTTTCTGAGTGTGGTTTGCATGCTCCGGATAATCTCCTTTTGCCAAATACTCATTGATGTCATGGAACCAAGGTTTTCCATCCGCTTCTTCTTCAATGTGGGCACAATACGCCGATTGATTATGAATTCTCACTGGGATGGGATCAATGAAATTCTTGTCCAGATGTTGTATCATAGATGACAAGGTGGCCAATGCATCGAGAGACTCATTCTAAATTCTGGGCACATGCCGAAACTCTATCTTTGTGAACCTCTTTCTCAATTCTTGTACATGGTGCATATATGGCAATATCTTGGAATTATTGGTGGTCCACTCTCCTTGTATCTGGTGCACAAGCAAATCCGAATCACCTATTACCAGCAGCTCTTTAATATTTATGTTGTTTGCCTTATTAAGTCCTAGTATGAGGGCCTCATACTCTGCCATGTTATTGGTGCAGGGAAATCTGAGTTTAGCAGATACCGGATAATGTTGACTTGTTTCTGATACCAAAACTGCTCCAATGCCCACTCCTTTGAAGTTTGCAGCTCCGTCGAAGAACATCTTCCAACCGTCGTAAACTTTGCTAATGTCCTCTCCTACGAATGACACCTCTTCATCAAGAAAACATGTTTTCAAGGGTTTGTATTCTCATCCTATATGCTTTTTAGAAAGATGGTGTGCCAATGCTTGTCCTTTGACTGTCTTTTGAGTTACGTAGACGATATCAAACTCACTTAACATTATCTACCACTTGGCTAACTTCCTGGTTGGCATGGGTTTTTGAAATATGTACTTTAAAGGGTCCATCCTGGATATGAGGTATGTGGTATAGGCGTAGAAATAGTGGCTCAATTTAGGGGCCGTCCAGGTCAAAGCACAATAGGTGAGTTCTAGTAGAGAGTGTCATGCTTCATAGGGTGTGAATTTCTTACTTAGGTAGAATATGGCTTGCTCCTTTCTCCCTGTCTCGTCATGTTGTCCCAGAACACATCCGAAGGCCCCATCCAATACAGATAGATAGAGTAGCAAAGGTCGTCCAGGTTTCAGCAGGACCAAGACTGGTGGTATGGACATGTACTCCTTGATTTTGTCAAAAGTTTTCTAACAATCCTCGGTCCAGCTTGTCTCGGCATCTTTCCTCAGCATCTTGAAGATGGGTTCACATATGATTGTGGACTGTGCTATGAAGCGACTGATATAGTTGAGACGTCCTAGGAAGCTCATCACGTCCTTTTTGCTCTGAGGCGGCGGTAACTCCTGAATAGTCTTAACTTTAGACGGGTCCTGCTTGATCCCTCGGCGACTGACAATGAATCCCAGTAGCTTTCCTACGGGAAACCCGAATGCACACTTTACGGGGTTCAGTTTCAAGTTGTACCTCCTTAACCTCTCAAAGAACTTTCTCAAGTCTGCTATGTGATCCGCGGACCTCTTGGATTTGATAATAATGTCGTCCACATACATATCTATTTCTTTGTGTATAATATCATGGAAGAAGGTTGTCATGGCCCTCATGTAAGTAGCCCAAGAATTCTTTAGACCAAATGGAATCATTTTGTAATAATATACCCCCCCCCCCATGGCGTAATAAAAGCTATTTTCTCTGCGTCTTCTTCATCCATCCAGATCTGGTGATAACCTGCGAAGCAATCTACAAAGGATTAGAGTTCATGCTTGGCACAATTGTCGATCAAGATGTGTATATTTGGCACTAGAAAGTCGTCCTTAGGACTTGCTCTGTTTAAGTCTCGATAGTCAACACATACTTTGAATTTCCCATCTTTCTTCGGAACTGGCATAATGTTGGCTAACCAGGTTGGGTACTCAACCACCATAAGGACTTTGGCTTTGATCTGTTTAGTAACTTCCTCCTTGATTTTAAGGCTCATATCTGGTTTGAATTTTCTGAGTTTCTACTTCACCGGCGGACACATAGGATTAGTAGGCAACTTGTGAGCCACTATGGATATGCTCAAGCCGATCATGTCATCATATGACCATGTGAAAACATCCTCATACTCCTTTACGAAATGAATGTACTCCTATTTCTCTGTCAGTGATAAGTGAATGGTGATACGAGTCTCCTTGACGGTCTCGCCGTCGCCCAAATTTACTGCTTCAGTTTCATCCAGGTTGGACTTAGGCTTATTCTCAGAGTTTTCAACCTCCTTGACAACTTTCTCAGGTATCTCATCTTCTTCATCCGAATCACTATCCTTATATTGCGTTGCCTCATTACATGTCACAGTCATCGATTCATCAGTAAAAGTAATAATAACGCTGTAGAAAGAAAAATATGGAAGATAATAATAAATAATAAAGAGTAATGCATTTGATTAAGACTTGAAACATCCAAACAAGTACGGCTCGATGAATCGAGCATTTATTTAGAAATAAGCGAGTCTTTTAACCAAAATTACTAAAAATCTTAGATGCGTAGAATGGCTATAGAAATAAAATCTGCCAAGCTACCTAGGGACTCGCGCGGGCCTGGGATGGTGTGGCAATCCAGTTCCTGAGAACAACTCCCTTCTCCATAGTCTGAATAGTGAGGCCTTCTTCCTCCTCCTCCTCAATTATTGCAATGCAGTCCATGTCTTCATCCTCCAAGAACAGATTCCTCAGCCCAGCTAATGCTTTTTCTTCTACAGTTCCCCATATTGTATCAGCTTGGTGAAAAGCCTGATCCAGATGTGGCACTGGTTGCTCGAGAGGGTAATAAAGTCCACACCATGGAGGTGACCAATCATTGTACTCTTGCCATGTATACTGGTATCCGAGCCCGAAGGTAGTACCATGACGTTTCAATTGTATTGGTTTGGTAATACCCTGGAGATTCTTCCCAATCCCCTTGCTGGGTTCATACCTAGACCATGCCAGTATCCTTTCTATTTTTCTACTCCACCATTTGTCTTTCTCAATAGCATTTACACGTTCGATGTGATGATAGGTTTCCCCTCCTAGCCTTCTTCTATTCCTGACAACCAAGATGGTTTGACTGGTGTAAATGGGGTTACTCCCGTCTCCGTGAATGATCACCTCTTGATGGTTCCATTCGAATTTTATAGCTTCATGTAGTGTGGAAGCCACAATCCCAATGACATGTATCCATGGTTGGCCCAACAGAAGATTGTACGAGGCTGATATGTCGAGCACCTAAAATTCAACGTCAAACCATGTTGGCCCCATCTGTAGGAAAAAGTTAATCTCCCTGATAGTGGCCCTTTGAGAGCCATCGAAGGCTTTCACATTCATTCTTCCTGCCCGTATTTCATGGAAACCTGTGCCCAATCTCTTTAGAGTATCCAATGAACAAATATTGAGGCTCGAACCTCCATCAATCAAGACCCTGGAAATGAATTTGTCTTCAAATTGCACCGTGATATGCAATACTCGGTTGTGATTCAACCCTTCAGGTGGTAGCTCATCCTCATGAAAAATTATTTTATGACTTTCCAGTACTTGCCCTACTATGTTGGCCATCTCTCCGCAGGTGATATTGTTGGGTACATAAGCTTCACTCAACACCTTCATCAAAGCATTCTTGTGCGCCTCTGAATTTTGCAATAGTGATAGTATGGATATCTGAGCTGGGGTTTTGTTCAAATGATCAATGACAGAGTATTCCCTTGCTTGTACTTTCTTCCAAAGGTCATCTGGTCTTGTTTCAATGACAGGATGCTTGGTAGTGGTATCTTTACTTGGTCCTCCCAAGTGTTCAGGTGTATAAATTATTCCGGTTCTAGTTATTCCTTGTGCAACATCGGATTCCTCCGTCTTTGCCTTTCCTTTTTGCCTAGCTTCGACAACATAATCCCAAGGTATTGCATTTTAGTTGAAAGGAGGTGTGGTTGATACTGTTACTATAAAAGGTGTGGCCACTTCTACTTTAGATGGAACAGGGGTGGTCGCAGGTGGAGCTACCTCTACCTCATATGGAATTGATGTAGTGATCTCAACTTCGATCGGTGACTGAGTCTATACTACAATAGGAGTAAGTGTGACTGCAGGTTTGAAGTTATCGCCTTCTCAAATAAACCCAATTCACCCTTCAGCATCCCATTCTTCGTCCATCTCTATCACATGTATTCCACCACCCCTGTGATTCGGGAGCGGGTTGTTGTGGATATTGGGTGTAGCTTGTTTCTCCTGCATGACCTTGTTGTCAATCAATGTTTGGATTTTTTCTTTCAATGTTTGGCACTCGTCAATGGTGTGCCCCTTCATACCAGAATGGTATGCACATGTTTTGTTTGGGTTGACCCATTGGGACGGGTTTTCTACTACCACAGTGGGAATGGGAGTGACATAACCGGTGGCTTTCAACCTTTAATATAGCTAGTCGATGGGTTCAGCAATAGCGGTGTATTGTCTGGGTGGTCTGCGGTCAAAATTGGGTCGTGGTCTTGCATAAGTTTTTGTGAGTTGGAGGTGACTGGAAATGAGATGGTTGGGAATTATAGGTATGATAGACAGTGGCTGGTTAGGAATATATGGGAGATAAGGTTGATATGTAGGTGGTGGTGCTTGGTATGTGGGTAGAGGTGTTTGATATATGGGTGGAGGTGTTTGATATGTAAGTGGAGATTTCGGGCCTTGAGCCACCATTATTGCCCCAACGTCTTTCTTCTTTGATATGTCGCCTGATTGTAATGCCTTGTTTGTGGCCTATAACGCCTCAAAGTTTGTTACCATCCCACTTTTGATACCTTCTTTGAGTTTTTCCTCGAGTTTGATGATATTAGAGAATTTATGGTATTCAATAACCATTCAAACTTTCATAGTATTGCGGATCCTGTGTTCTGACCAAAAACTTGTTCATTTGTTCCTCGTCCAAAGATGGCCTGACTTTGGCTGCTTCCGACCTCCAACGAGTAGCATACTCGCTAAAAGTCTCGGTGGGCTTCTTCTTTAGGTTCTGATGCAGAAAACATCTTGTGCATTTTCTGTGTTGAACCTGAATCGGTCCATGAAATCAGAAGCCATACTTACCCAGTTGGACCATTTCTTAGGATCATGGCTGATGTACCAGGACAAAGCGTCTCCCATAAGACTCCTCATGAAAAGCTTTATTCCGATCTTTTCATTGTTTCCAACCCCGACAAGTTTGTCACAATAGGTCCATACATGAATCCTGGGATTACCTGTACCGTCAAATATCTCAAACTTGGGAGGTTTGTACCCCTCTGGTAATTCTACATTTGGCTGTATGCATAGGTCTTCATAGTTTAAACCTTTTATTCCTTTGCCTCTTTCGACACCCTACACTCGACTTGTCAACTTCTTGAGTTCCTTAGCCATATTTTTGATGAACAGGTCCTTCTCAGTGGATTCTGGTGTATAGGAAGTCGGTTGGATAGAGTGAGGAACGGTTTCCACGTATGTAGGGTTGTTTTGGTGAGTGCTAGGTGCCTGGGTGTAGTGGTGGTCATTGGTTTAGTTTTGAGGATCGAGAAGGCTTGTGGTGTGTTCTGGGAAATGTGATAAGTAGCACTCGGTGGGTACTGGATTGGTTGATAATGGTGTTTTGGCGGAGTTGGTATCAGTAAGGGATTGAGATTTTGAGGTGGGTTGCATATTGATGCGGTGTAGGAGGGTTTTGTGGATGTTGGTTTGGTATGTTTTGGGGAGGTGCTGGGTTCTTTGTGTTTTGTTGGTTGATGTCGGGGACATTCAGGATGAGTGATAGGTTTTCCAAGTTGCGGACCTGCTCAAGTTCTCCCTGTAGCTCCTGTATCTTTTGTTCTAACCACAAAACTAAATCATTTAGGGCTTGAGTACTCCGACCATCTAAAATTTCCGCATTCTCAGCATTCTTATTTCGAATACCACTTAAGTCGTCCACTTTAGCCTTCCCTTTGCTCTTTGTATTACTTGGAGGAGGAGGAGGAGGTGGACGACCTCTAGATCTGGTATGATATGCTGATGATGCCAGTATGAGTGAACCAACCTTAGGGGACGGGAATAAAAAATAAAGAAAAACAAAAAGGTCAACAAGTCAGTATAGGTTCTGAAATATTTGCAGTATTTAAACACATATTGCATGAACGTAAATTCACGTCCTAATTTGCGAACCTTGTTGTGCCCGAGGTAGGCCTAGCGACAAATAAATTTGGAGAAATTTAGTGCCAATAATTGCCTCATTTCATTAATGTAAAAATAAATGACCTAAAACGAAACTAAATTATATAATGTTACTAATGGCACTTGGCCTTATTACATTTAAAAAGGAAAACAAGTAAATCTAATCTACTTGGTCCTAGAAGGACCCTCTCCAGACCGGATGTTGTTGTTGATCAACTCTCCCAGCTCGCACAGGTTTAGCAGTAGGAATTCCCTTGCCAGATGCCCTCTTTCATTTCCTTCAGCGTTCTGGCAATCGGTGACCCTCTTTCTTATATTCCCTTCCAATTCCAATAAACTATATTCAAGATATTCCAGCCTCTCGCTGGATTTAAGAGCTCTTTCTTTCCACTCGTTAATCATTTCCATGTCGGTCTTATGCTGCGCCATATGCTCGGCTTCAGACTCTCGAACTCTTTTCCACCTTTGCTTAACAAACTCATCTATGACCCTATTTCCTGTACCAACCCTTGGCTCAAAGACTCATGATAGATTATCATCCAACCATGAGGGGTAAAAGAATGAGTGGCCCGCATGGTATCGTTCCGGCTCGATGGTATCCTTCTCCAAAATAATCTTCAAAGTCCACGTATGTTGTGCTTCATTATTATATGGGATGGCGTCACCCTGGAAGTCGGCTCAGAAGTGACTCATCTTAGCAACCCGTGGTATGACTTGTCTCCTACCTGCCCGTCTCATATCTCTAAGGGGAGCATAAGAGTATATTCCTCTTAACCCGATCAACACCAAATGTGGGACATCTCTGGATCTTATGATGAACTCGTCGGTAGGGAATCACTCGAACATCCACTGAACCTGGTCCTCAGTCAACTTGTAGAAAAACTGCACCCATCCTACAGCATTTTTAGGTTGATCGAACATGTCTGGAATGTAAGTCATTCTCTTAGGGTGAGGGAACGCTATGTGATCATTCCACTGTCTTCATGGAAACTCTTAGCGGTATTGGCCCCTTTGCAGATGTTCTAACAGCCAGACTTGTAACAGTAAGTTGCAACCCTCAAAGAATCTGAACTGCTTTTGATAGCGTTCTACAGCCCAGTATATGTCTGCAACGATCATAGGGACAATAGTGTATGTCTGCCCCTTGATCCCGTCCAAGAGAGTTTTGGCCACCATGGCCAGCCTAGTATGGATTCTATCCCCTTGGATTGGAAATACCATCATGCCCAAGAAACACACGATGAACACGAAGACCCTGCGATGAACCCAGACCAAAGAGATGATTGAGAACTCATCATCAAAAATACAGTAGGATCTGCTTTGACCGTATCTTTCATAAAGGAAATCAAAAGGTGTGTAGGAGTTTTTCAGGCTCTCCAAATCATCATTTTTCTTCAGCCTCATCATCTTAAGGAACCCTCTAGTAGTGCAATTTTCAGGTGTTAGCAGACCAGGGCTATCCCAAGGCAACCCCACAAATCCCCCTATTTCTTCTAGAAGGGGAGTCATTTCTATGTCTCCAAAACGGAACACAACCCTTACCTTATCCCAAAACAGAGTGGCAGCCTCGATTAGCATCTTGTTTGGTTGAATATCCAATAGTGATGGCAAATTACCCAAGACTCTTTTCACAGAGTGGCAGCCTCGATTAGCATCTTGTTTGAGTGCTCTTGTGTATGTGTCCATACCTGTGGGAGATTTTATTATAGTAGATCATTTCTATCGCTCGTGTATGGTTACTATTAGGAGTCTTGAGACTAGCATAGATCTCGTACTTCTTGATATGGTAGATTTTGATATCATCTTGGGTATGGATTGGCTATCACCTGATCATGCTATATTGGATTGTCATGCCAAGATGATGACCTTATCTTTATCGGGGTTGCCTCGATTAGAGAGGAGGAGGACCCCTAACCATTCTACCAAAAAGGTTATCTCTTATATGAAGGCGTGACGTATAGTTAAAAAGGGGTGTCTAGCTTATTTGGTTTATGTTCGTGATTATAGTGCGAAGGTTCCTTCCATAGATTCAGTACCAGTTATTTCGTTAGTTTTCAAAGGTGTTTCCTACAGATCCGCTGGGGATGCGACTCGATAGAGATATTGACTTCTATATTGATTTGGCTCCGGGCACTCCGTACATTTCTATTCCACCATACCATATAGTCCCGTTAGAGTTGAAATAATTGAAGGAGTAGTTGCAAGATTTTCTTGATAAGGGCTTCATTAGACCTAGGGTGTGCCCATGTTGTTCATGAAGAAAAAAGATGGATCGATGATGATGTGCATAGATTACCGGTAGTTGAACAAAGTCACCATCAAGAACAAGTATCTATTGGCGAGGATTGATGACTTATTTGATCAACTTCAGGGTGCCAAGGTGTTTTTGAAGATTTATTTGAGGTCTGACTACCATCCGTTGAAGATTAGGGCATCTGATGTCTCTAAGACAGCTTTTAGGACTCGGTATGGGCATTATAAGTTTCTAGTTATGTCATTTGGGTTGTCAAATGCCCGAGTAGAATTTATGGATTTGATGAACCGGGTTTTCAAGCCCTACTTGGATTCCTTTATGATTTTATTTATTGATGATATCTTGATCTACTCCCGCACTCGAGAGGAGCATGAGCAACATCTTCGGATTATACTTCATACTTTGAGAGACAGCCAGTTATATGCCAAGTTTTCAAAGTGCGAGTTTTGGTTAGACTCAGTCACTTTCTTGGGGCACGTTGTATCGGTAGAGGGTAGAAAGGTGGATCCTAAGAAGATTGAGGCAGTTCAGAACTTGCCTATACCCACTTCAGCTACACAGATCTGGAGTTTCCTAGGTTTGGCAGGTTATTATCACCGGTTCATGGGGGTAGTTCTTCTATATAGCCCTATTGACCGGATTGACCCAGAATACCCCATTCAGATGGTCAGACGAGTGTGAGTTGAGCTTCAGAAGCTCAAGACTACTTTAACTGCATCACTAGTGTTGGTGTTGCCTACAGGTTGAGGATCTTACATGGTGTATTGTGATGCATCTAGTATTAGGCTTGGTGCAGTATTGATGCAGGATGGTAGGGTGATTGCATATGCTTCTCTATAGTCGAAGGTCCATGAGAAGAATTACCATATTCATGACTTGGAGTTGGCAGCCATTGTTCATGCGCTGAAGATTTGGAGGCACTCTCTTTACGACATGTCGTGCGAGGTATTAACGAATCATCGGAGTCTAAAGTATTTGTTCAAGAAAAAAGATCTTAACTTGAGGCAGAGGATGTGGTTGGAGCTGTTGAAAGATTATGGTATCACTACTTTGTATCATCCTGGGAATGCCAATATGGTGGCCTATTCCTTGAATAGAAATGCAGTGAGTATGGGTTGCCTTGCGTACATTCCATTTGGTTAGAGACCGCTTACATCAGATGTTTAGGCTTTGGCCAATCAGTTCGTGAGGTTAGACGTTTCAGAGCCCAGTCGTGTTCTAGCCTGCACAATCATTTGGTCTTCCTTGTATAAGCACATCAAAGAGAGGCAGTATGATGACCCTCATTTGCTTGTCCTTAGGGACACAGCTCGGCATCGTGGTGCCAAGAAAGTTACTATCGGAGATGATGGGGTTTTGGGTAGGAAGGGTCGTATTTATGTGCCTAATGTATATGGACTTTGTGAGTTGATTCTTGAGGAGGCCCATAGTTCCCGATATTCTATTCATCCGGGTGCCGCCATGGCGTATCAAGACTTGAGGCAACATTATTGGTGGAGAATAATGAAGAACGATATAGATTCATGTGTATCTCCGTGTCTAAATTGTCAGCAAGTAAAGTACGAGCATCAGAGACCTGGTTGTTTGCTTAAGAAGTTAGAGATTCCTAAGTGAAAGCGGGAGCATATCACTGTGGATTTAATTGTTGGACTCCCACGGACTCGGAGGAAGTTCGACATGGTATGAGCCATTATGGACAGGCTGACCAATTCAGCACATTTCATTGCTCTGGCAGTTACCTATTGTTCAGAGCGGTTACCTGAGATATACATCTGCAAGATCATCCGTCTTCACGGTGTGCCCGTGTCTATCATTTCTGATCGAGGTACACAGTTCACCTTGCACTTCTGGAGGGCAGTACAATGTTAATTGGGCACAAAGGTTGAGTTGAGCACAACATTTCATTCCCAGATGGACGGACAGTCCGAACGCACAATTCAGGTATTAGAGGACATGCTTCACACTTGTGTTATGGAGTTTGGGGGTTCTAGGGATCAATTCCTGCCACTTGCAGAGTTTGCCTACAACAACAGCTACCAATCGAGCATTTAGATAGATCCCTGTGAGGCATTGTATGGGAGATGGTGTCGTTCACCAGTTGGGTGGTTCAAGCCAGGAGAGGCTCGGTTGTTGGGTACAAATTTGGTATAAGATAGCTTGGAAAAGGTCAAGATTATTCATGATCGACTTTGAACAGCCTAGTCTAGCAAAAGAGTTATGCCGGTTGTAGAGTTCATTATGTTTCATTCATGATTGGAGAGAGAGTATTGCTTTGGTTTTCACCCATAAAGGGTGTGATGAGGTTCGGTATGACGACCCAGCCCGTCGTCTCATGAGTTACCACCCCGTTTCACCCATTTTATGCTTCTTCATGTTTCACTATCGGTATTTGGCATAATCGAGTCGATTCGGATGGGTTTTGGTAGGAAATGAGACACTTAGTCTCTTTAAGGAAGGTTTGGTTTGGAAAAGTCAATCGGATGTTAACTTATGATTTAGAGGGCTCGGATATGATTTCAGGTGATTCGGTTAGCTTCGGGGGATGATTTGTGACTTAGGAACATTATCGGAAGTGGTTTTGGAGGTCCGGGGTAGAAGTTAGCTAGTTTTGGCGAAGTTGGCATTTTGGTGAGTTCCGGAGGGTAGGCGAGATTTTGATCCTAGGGTTGGAATGGGATTCTGAGAGTTGCAATAGCTTCGTTAGGTGATTTGGGATGTGCGTGCAAAATTTCAGTTGATTCGGAGGTGATTTGGTTGGGTTTTTGATCGAATGCGAGTTTCGGAAGATTTTGAAGAACTTAGGCTTGGATTTGACGTAATTGGATGGTTTTAGAGTTATTTGTGGTGTTTTGAGGATTGGAGCAAGTTTGAATAAGGTATTGGATCATGTTTGTGTTTTTGGTTGGGGTCCTGGGGGCCTCGGGGTGGTTTCGGATGGTTAACGGGAAGTTTTGGACTTCTGTGGCACATACTTCTCCAAGAAGAGAGCAGAGAACTTCTGCCAAGTAAGGGGTTCTGCACCGACAGGCCTACGCCTATCAAAATCCTCCCACCAAGTGAAAGCAGCCCCCGAGAACTGAAAGGTGGTAAATGCCACAGCACTAGACTCAAGAATCCCTACTGTATGGAGCATCCGCTGACACTTGTCCAGAAAACCTTGGGAATCCTCGCCCTCAACACCACCGAATGACGGAGGCTGGAGCCTACCAAACCTCTCAAGATGACGCTGCTCATCATCCGGCATAACTGGTGCCATAAAATCCTGAGCTGGTGCAACCGGCTGGGCTGGAGGTGCCCCCGGCGTCTAAAGTCCCTGCACTACCTGCTCAGGTGTGCGAGCAGCGGAGGTCTGATTGCCTCTCCCGGCTTGTGAAGTAGTTGCTACTGTAGTGACTGAAACGGCCTGAGCCAGGCCAGTGCAATTTGATAAGATCTGTGCCAAGGCCTCCTGAAGACCCGGAATCACGATGGGCACAACTGGCGCCTGAACTGGTGCTGCTGGAGCATCCATAGCTGGAGCCTGATCCTGACCTGGGGCAGCTGGTAGATCAACAGGTGCTGCCCTCGCAGCTCTGCCTCTGCCACGACAACGACCGCGTCCACGGCCTCTGGTGGCCTTAGTGGGTGGTACTGGTGGTCGTCTACCTCGTCCGGTAGCGCGAGTCCTCACCATCTGTGAGAGAATAGAATAACAAAAGTTTAGTACTCGATCAACAAGTTCGCATGACAAGAATTTCAAGAATATGAAGTTTTTCCTAAAGGTTCTGCAGCCTCTCGCGGATAAATACATATGTCGCCGTACCAATCCGCGAGACTCTACTAAACCGGTTCATGACTTGCGATACCTATGTAACCTAGGCTCTAATACCAGCTTGTCACGACCTAAACCCTGGTCATGATGGCGCCCAATACACTGCTAGTCCAGCTGGACCAATTATCAACCACAACCTATTTTCTTATAAAATACATTAACAGTTAACACAGTTTAATCACCAAATAAACAGAGTAAAGGTTTGAAACAGTAAGTTAAATATGCGGAAGTAAAAAGATAATACTACTACATATACCACACTGATCTGGTGTCGCAAGTCTAGAGCCTCTAATATAAGTCCGATCAGTGTAATACATATATAGTCTAAGAATGCAGAAAAATAATAAGATAGAAGGGAAATTGGGTCTGCGAACGCCATGCAGCTACCTAGATGACTCCGGCAAATGCTGATCAACGGAAGAACTCTCACTCAGCCTCTAGAACACCTAGATATGCACACAAGGTGCAGGGAGTAATATGAGTACTCCGACCCAGTGAGTAATAAGCATAAATAATGACTGAGAATAAGAAATCGCGTAAACACAAGGTAATATATAGTGCAACAATAAAGCAAGTACTATGAAAGCAATAAACAAATGAAAAACGGTATAAGATAATTCTACCACAAATAAGCAGTTAAGTGACAAGACAATTAAAGAAAGTAAACACATAGAACAGTACTAGCCCCTCAGTCTCAACTCAATATAGCACAACGATGTGCAATACTGGGTTTCAAACCATCAGGACATCATTTACAATCATTACTCACCTCAAACCGGCTAAAACTCTAGCTCGCGACGCCTTTGCCCCTCGAATCGGCCTCCACGCGCGTCGAATCTGTCCAAAACCAGAACGAATACGTCACAATATGCTAAGTGAACAAAACCCAAGCGAAAACAATCAAAAAATATCAAAAATCCCAAAATTAGCAAAATCCGAGCCTCGGGCCCACTTCTCGAAACTCAGAAATTCTCACATTATTAGATTCATTTTCTCCTCACGAGTTCATACATATCAAAAATACAAGAATCAGAGTTCAATTGACCCCTCAAATCCCTAATTTAAGCCCTCTTAAACTCAAGCCCTAAACCTCCATTTTTGGTCCATTAATTCCTTAACTTTCAGTCCTAATTCATGAAATATCACCATAGAATTGTGTTTTAGGTCCAAAATCCTTACCTTATCGAAGTTCACTTGAAATCTCTCTTCAAAATCCCCCAAAAACACTATGTCCGAAGTTAAAATGAATAAACCCTTCAAAATCCGCGAAGAAGAAGAAGAATATATATTCTGCCTAGTCATAACCGCATCTGCGGTCCAATACCCGCTTCTGCAGTCATCTCTCCTCATCCGTGGAAATTCATTAAAATCCCAAAAGTCACTTCTGCGACATAACATCCGCATCTGCGGCCACCTCGACTACTTCTGCGGAAACAGCTCCCCAAGCCAAACTTCGCACCTGCGTCTTTCCCCCTCGCACCTGCGACACCGCACCTGCGGTCCCCAACCCGCAGGTGCGGAAACACCAGAAGCAGTAGAAAATCTGCAATTGCACAAGTCCAAAACTTCCCGCTAGCCATCCGAAATCACCCCGAGGACCCCGGGACCCCAACCAAAAGCACCAACACAACCCAATACCTAATTGATCTTGTTCCAATTATCAAAACTCCTCAAACAACATCAAATCTAACAAATCACCTCGAATCCAAGCCTAAGTTTCTAAAAACTTCCAAAATACGCTTTTGATCAAAAACCCAACCAGACCATGTCCAAATGACCTGATATTTTGCACACGTATCCCAAATGAGACAACCAATCTACAACATCTCTTGGAATTCCATTTCGACCCCCCGGATCAAAATCTCACCTACCAACCAAAAATCGCCAAAATACTAACTTCGCCAATTAAATCTTAATTCTACACCGGACCTTCAAAACCAATTCCGATCACACTCCTAAGCCACAATTAACCTCCCGAAGCTAACCAAACCATCGGAACTTACAACTGAGCCCTCTAACACATAAGTCAATATCCGGTTGACTTTCCCAAACTAAACCTTCTTAAAAGAGACTAAGTGTCTCATTTCTTACCAACTCCACTCTGAACACAACTAATCAACTCAATCACATGAAACATAGATAATGAATCATAAAGAAGCAGAAAATGGGGGAAACGGAGCGGTAACTCATGAGACGACTGGCTGGGTCGTCACAACTTTGCTGGCTCAAGTATAATATACTAGAGACTGAAGCACTGGTGCTCCAAACTCTAGTATATTATGCTGGATCGGTATACTTGCTAGAACTCCAGTATATTATGCTGGAGTTCTAGTATACTTATGTTGGAACTCCATCATATAATGCTGGAGTTCCATCATACTTATCGTGAAACTCCAGTATAATATGATGAAGTTCAAGTATACTTATGCTGGAACTCCAGCATAATATACTGGTGTATTTTTCGGATTTTCAACAGTGTTTTCGCTCAGATTTATCTTTACATAAAAAGTGACTAAATTTTGATTACTTTTGAAACTGGGCTATTTTTAAACGACCAGTTGTAAATCTGGCTATTTTTGAATTTCTCCCTTAATTTTCTTGTTGGGCTACTGTATGGCAGCATGACAAATATTTCATAACAGTTTTACTTCCTATGCTATTTGCGTACTTCTATTTAACTTATATCCGTATTTTTAAAATTATTTAACCTATACCTTAATTTTGATAACTTCGGACAAAATAATTTTACCTCATCTTCTTTCTCGTAGGGTCCTTTATTCTTCTTCCTCCTCCTCCTCCTCCTCCTCCTCCTCCTCCTCCTCTTATTCTTTTTCTTCTTCTTCTTCTTCTTCTTCTCTCTCTCTCTCTCTCTCTCTCTCTCTCTCTCTCTCTCTCTCTCTCTCTCTCTCTCTCTCTCTCTCTCTCTCTCTCTCTCTCTCTCTCTCTCTCTCTCTCTCTCTCTCTCTCTCTCTCTCTCTCTCTCTCTCTCTCTCTCTCTCTCTCTCTCTCTCTCTCTCTCTCTCTCTCTCTCTCTCTCTCTCTCTCTCTCTCTCTCTCTCTCTCTCTCTCTCTCTCTCTCTCTCTCTCTCTCTCTCTCTCTCTCTCTCTCTCTCTCTCTCTCTCTCTCTCTCTCTCTCTCTCTCTCTCTCTCTCTCTCTCTCTCTCTCTCTCTCTCTCTCTCTCTCTCTCTCTCTCTCTCTCTCTCTCTCTCTCTCTCTCTCTCTCTCTCTCTCTCTCTCTCTCTCTCTCTCTCTCTCTCTCTCTCTCTCTCTCTCTCTCTCTCTCTCTCTCTCTCTCTCTCTCTCTCTCTCTCTCTCTCTCTCTCTCTCTCTCTCTCTCTCTCTCTCTCTCTCTCTCTCTCTCTCTCTCTCTCTCTCTCTCTCTCTCTCTCTCTCTCTCTCTCTCTCTCTCTCTCTCTCTCTCTCTCTCTCTCTCTCTCTCTCTCTCTCTCTCTCTCTCTTTCTCTCTCTCTCTCTCTCTCCCTCTCTCTCTCTCTCTCTCAAACACGTGAGACTCTGTATAAGCATCATTGATTGGATATGAAACACACAGTGATATAGCATGAGGATATGAGTTTTGAGTGAAAATTATCATTAAAGGAACTTCATAACTCAAATAAAAAATTGAACTGTTGAAGATTTAATCTTAAAATCATCTGGATGTTCAAATCTGGAGTTGAATGAATGTACACCAACATTGATTTGAAGATTTGAGCTAGAAGGACAAAGCAGAAAACTCCATTAAAATAGTTTGAATCTGGAGTTTATTTTTTCAAAAGATTTTGCTACTGCAATTTTAGATTTATTAATTTAAAATTATTTGATTAAAATCTTTGAACCTGCATTCCTTGTTCGAAACATGATTGAATACTGTCCGGGAGCATAAAACTCGAAGAAGCATATGGGATTCAATTGTTGAATCAATTGTCTTCAAAGATATGAGTATGAAGTTTAGGACTACAGGGCCAAATATCAGACATTACCAAGTTAAACTTTGTCTAAAGTTTGTAACTATCAAGTCAAACTTTAGAAAAAATTATCTAAACTTCAAATAACAAATTGATTTTGTTTGAAGTTTGCACTACAAACTGAAGAACTTCAGACTAATTTATCTAAAGTTTTACCCGAGTTTCCTTGCAAGCTAGGCTAAACTTCAAGTGAAAATATTTGAAATTTTGCTTTGATAAGACCACTCTTTAGGCAAAAAATTATGTAGTTCAAACTTCAGATAATATTTTTTATACTTCAAACCTGTATGTCTGAAATTATCCGAAAAGTAGAGGGACATATAATTTTTTGTGCAAAGCAGGTTTAAGTTCAATGGTGATCCAAAGCTGGTTATAGATGCAAATGCCCCAACTATTTCCTCTCTACTTCGGGGACTATGAGAGATTTTTACACGGTAACATACTTAATTAAGATTATTTATCTAAATAACATTACTTTTTTTTTATTATAAGAATGACAATTTTTTACAATTATAGTAAGTTTGAAAACTAAACGCTGCCACAAATTAAGAGACACTTTCTCTCTCATCATTGAAAATCTAAAATTCAACCGTGCCTTGTGCCTTCAAACTAACTTTCTTTCTCTCACTCTCTAACTCATTTTCTCTCTGTTCTTTCTATTCCCCACAAACCCAGCCTTTATTTTCGAAGTTACAAAAATATTTTTTTTCGCTCAAACGGAAGATTGCATTGATAAGTTAAGTACGAGAATTACAGGGTTATTATTAGTGAGTTGCTACTACTAGTTACATCAAAATCTAAATGCATGCAAGTAAAAGACATAAACATAACATGAACATAAACAAGAGCAAGGGGGGGGGGGGGTCTTCAAAACACAGAATCCTGACAGTGGTGATGCCAATGGCATCCAAATGGTTAAGTTGTTGGGTGGTTGATTCTTGGATCATAGACATCGATAGAAGCATGAATCTTTTGGCTTGCGACTGCCACTGGGTTGACTACCAATTCGTGGGCTCGCCATAAAAGTACAATTCCTCCTGAATGACCTTGTGCTGCAACTTGAATTAAATCAGTGTAGTTGAATTCCATGAGGAGATCAGTGTGGTCTGTCATTCTTGATTGTGAGATCCCTGAAAATTCCAAATTATTATCTTCATTAGTTCTTCATGATGCGGGGTGCTACTTTCCGGTGCCAGTGAAAGTTCCAAGTGCATTAATAGGTATGGAGAATTGTAAAGAGCAGCTGGTAACATATTATCATGAAATGTTGGAATCATGAGAATCACATACTTCTCTTCCAAGGATAAAATATCTAGGCGTATGTTCAAGAAAGTTTTATGGAGGTCTGGAGGGATGAAAATGAGATATTTTTTTCTGTATTTTCTGACATGGAGATCGTCAGAAAGTCGTTCAAAATCATTGATTCCATGAAGGTCTCCAGCAGGTAATTGCCTTTCTTCTACTTGATGTTGATTCTCTTGCTGTTGAGAAGCAGGTGGAGAGTTGGTAATGTGATTGTCGATCACTTGGTGTTTCATCTGTGTTACCATTGGTGGTTGAGCAGTTGCTATTGGATGTTAATGGAGTGACCATGGTGAGGAGTTGATCTGTGGGTGTGTATTCAAGAAGATGGGATGGTGGAATGCATGTGCTTGCCATTGTTGGTAGTAATTGATGATCTCCTGCATTTGCCAAAGGGTAATATCGTGTTGGTGAATGAGGTTCATGACATGATCTTGTTGTGCTTGGTTTGGAGTTCCCTCTTGCAAGGCGAAAGCCATCTCTTATGATATTTTCAAAAGGAGTGTGATATGATTTTATAGTAGTTACAGGTATATCGGTGAAAATTAGTATGGTTGTGGTATTTTTATGGAGGAATAGTTGGATGGTGGTGTAGAAGAGGGATTCTGGGGTGTAGTGATGGCCTCTGTTATGCATGGTTTAGTTGGTGTTGGATGATTAAGTGAGATGGGGAGGGGGGTGAAGGAGAGGGGAGGAGGAAGAGGTGGTGGTGGTGATTGATCTGGACATTGTTTGATGTGTCTCTGGTTTCAGTATTGATAGTGATGATTCCTGTAGTTGTTTGAACGATGCATGGTAGTTATTGATAGTGTAGTAAGAAGTAGGAGATAGTTCTGCAATTTTGGTAGTGGCTTGATTTGTTAGGGGGGTATTTGAAACTTTGGGATCGAGGTGTGTACATTTTCAGAGATTGGTTGTGGGTAGCAACCATTGTTATTGGTTGAGGGAATTGGAAAGTTTGCATGCAATGGCTTGCCGTGTGGTAGTGAAATTTGAGGGTTTAGGAGTACTGTTGGATGTGGTTTCTTTGGGTTGTAATGATGGTGAGGCCATGTGTGAAAGTTGAGATGATGACTGAGGTATAGTTTAAGTAATTTGGGTTTTAGGTATTGTAGTAGGAGATATGAATTTTTGTAGCGATGTAGTTGTATTGAGGTTTTCTTTGGCCTTTTGTGTGCCATGGTCATGCGCGTATGGGTCCATATAATTGCCTATCCTAGATTATTTTTTGTTGGTATTATATTTTGGAAGTAAGTGTTTGGACATTGCTTTACGAATTAGAGGGTGAAGGGGAGGTGATCTAGAATTATGATTTTCTTCTCCTAGGTTTACTGTAGGTGTGGGTGTAGGGAATTGGGGAGGG